>CM037788.1:4187444-4223948 GCA_021229015.1 Solen grandis
TGAAATTGCGAAGGGCAATAAAAATTTAAATCACATGCTTCAAAGGCTGAAATTTTGATTTCTATGATTTTCTATGCCTTGACGTCATATGACGTCACACTTGAAATATGCAACAAAAGTTTGTACGCGGGTCTACAGCCATTGTTTATGAACCGATTTTCATAAAATTTTTTTCACAGAATGTGTATTTTTTTTTCTAGTTGTGCATCTGGGTGTCCTTTTTTTCAAAATTCGAAAGTCCATGGTTCTATACGAATTCAAGATTCGAACCAAGGTAAAAATTTTTTTTTAAATGCTTAAAAAAGGGGGATTTATTTGAGATAGAAAAGAGATTTTTGGGTCAGTATAAAAGGTCTCGGGGAGTCTTAAACATTTTGTAAAATAAACGACATGACGTCCCTTGACGTCATTAAAAAGAAATGTTTTTCTAAAAATTAATAAGAGTATTTCATATTTGAAATTGTCAAAGGGGTAAGAAAATTTAATGACAAATGATTCAGACGCTGAAATTTCGATTTCAATGTTTTTCAGAAGCCTATGACTCAATGACGTCACATTTGAAATTGACAAACGAAAGTTTGTACAAAACCCCAGAGCCATTATTAAGGGGCCGATTTTTATAAAATTTTTTCACAGAATGTGTATATTACGTTTTTATTGTGAAAACCCGGGTGCCCCGTTTTTCAAAATTCGAAAAGCCCAAAGCACGGGGGCGGACCCAAGATTCAAACCCAAAGGGACGTAAATTTTTAAAAATGCTTATAAAAACGTCCTTTTTAAAGATAAATTTTTTAAAATTTTTGTCGTTAGTAGGTATCGGGGTGTCTAACAATTAGGGGGAAAAAAAAACCCCCCCAGGGTGACGTCACGTGACGTCTTTTTTTTTATTATTATTATTATTTTTTTTTTCCCTTAACTAAACGTTTATTTTAAAAATGTTCAATATTTCTAGGACGATAAAATTTTTTGGGGGGTTTTTAGTCACGTGAGGAAAATTTTGATTTCAATGATTTCAGCACCATGCCCTCACATGACGCCCCCCAAAAAAAAAAATAGGGGAAAATGGTTTTTCGCGATCTACTGCCGTCATTTAGGGGAGGATTGTCTTCAAATTTTCACAGATTGTAAATTTTGGGGAAACAAAAGGGGCATATCCTGTCAGCTAACCGAAATTCCGAAAGACCGAAGTTCTGTGGCTGAAAAAAAAATTTCCCCAACATAGGACCAAAATTTCTTTTTAAAGGATTAAAGAGCTTCAGGTAACACAGAAAGAGAAACTTAAAACCCCCCTTTGCAGTTCGCAAAATTTTTTACATATATTTTTATTCGTGACGTCATACGACCAAAAGACGCCCCTAACAAACTTTTTAATTTTTAAAAAATTTGGGCAATGTTTTTTGAATTGGGGCCCGTTTTTCCAAATAATAAAAATTTTTTGATTAAGAAGTAAAGTATCCCCCTTTTTTAAAAAAAGCGCCCCCCAAACCCCCTAAAACGCATAAGACGTAAGCTAAAAATTTGAAAAATGGTTTTCCCCCGCTCTACACCCCCTTTTTTGGCCCCGGTTTTTCCCCTTAAAAATTTTTACAGAGGGGACATCTTAAAACCCCAAGGTTTTTCATATCCTGAAACAAAAAAATTTTTCCCAAAACCGAAATTCTGGGGCTGAAAAAAAGATTCAACATTGGGGCCAAAAAATTTTCCCTTTTGGGGTTAAAGACTTCAGGATGAATAAAAAATTGAAATTTTCACTTTGCAGTTTTGAAAATTAAATTTTTACAAAAATTTTAAAAACGTGCTGGGACGTCAAAAAAAACCCAAATTTTTTTTAATTTTGGGGGGGAATAAAATTTTAACCCTGAGGGGCCCAAATTTTTCCGAATGAAAAAATTTTTTAGGGGGTTTTTTCAGTAACGTATGCCTTTTGAGCAACACTTTTTTAGCACCCCCATGACCCCAAAGGGGACCCCAGAAACAAAAAAAAAGGGAAAAAAAAATGTTCGCGCTCTACATTTCCCCTTTATGATCAATTTTTTTTTCAAATTTTTCAGATTTGGACATCTTGAAACAAGGGGGAATAATTTTTTTTAAAAAACCCCTTAAATTTTTTAAAAAAACCAAGTAAGTGGCTAAAAAAAAATTTTAAAAATAGGCCCCAAAAATTTTTACTTTTGGGCTAAAGAACTTCAGGTGAGAAAAACATTTTTTAGTTCTGCAAAAAAACTTAATAATTTTTTTAAAATCGTGGGCGTCATAAGCAAAACTACTACTTTTTTCTTATTTTTTTTTTTTTTGTAAATAAAAAACCCTTTTTTTTCCGGGGGAAAATTTTAAAGTCAAAAATTTTAGCAGGGGAAATAAAATTTCTCCCCGGGGTGAGTAAAATTTCATAAAAATTCAAACCCCCTGTTTTTTTCATTAACACGGGGTTTTTCCCGAAAGTCCTAAAATTTTGTTTAGAAAAATGACATCCTTTTTTAAATTGGGAAATTTCTGCCTAAACCCCCAAAATCCTTTTTTGGTTTTTTTTTTTTTTATTATTATTATTATTTTTTAAAAAATTTTTTTTTTTTTTAATTTTTTTTTTTTTTTTTTTCCCCCCCTTTTTTTCCCCTTTTTCCCCAATAAACGCTTTTTTTAAAAAATGTTGCAAGGGAAACCCGGGGCAAAAAAAAATTTTTTTGGTTTAAAATTGGGGCACGTAAAAGGGAAATTTTGATTTTAAAGATTTTCACCCCCAATGACGCCCCAATTTACCCCAAAAGCAAAAAAAGTAAAAAAAAAGGTTTTGCGGGTCTAAAAAGCCCATTTAAGGGGGGGAAATTTTTCTTCAAATTTTCACAGATGGTACATCTTGAATCAAAGGTGTGCATATCCTGTCAGCTAACCTAAATTCCGAAAGACCGAAGTTCTGTGGCTGAAATAAGATTCGAACATAGGACCGAAAATTTCATTTAAGGATTAAAGAGCTTCAGGATGAGATAGAAAGTTGAAACTTACACAGTTTGCAGTTCTGCTGAATTTCTACATATATTTTGAGTGGTGACGTCATATGACGTCATGTGACTTCATAGGCATATTTCTAAATTTTCATTTTCGGGCAATGATTTCGACATGATGCCAGTTGTTCAGAGTAATGAAAATATCAGAGATATGACAGTAAAGTATGCGTTTTTGAACAAAAGCATCTTCAGCACCCTATGACGTCACATGATGTCACAGCTAAAAATAGTGAAAAATGGTGTTCGCGCTCTACAGCCGTCATTTATGGTCGGATTTTCTTCAAATTTTCACAGATGGTACATTTTGAATCAAGGGTGTGCATATCCTGTCAGCTAACCAAAATTCCGAAAGACCGAAGTTCTGTGGCTGAAATAAGATTCGAACATAGGACAGAAAATTTCATTATAGGATAAAAGAGCTTCAGGATGAGATAGAAAGTTGAAACTTACACAGTTTGCAGTTCTGCAGAATTTCAACATATATTTTCAGTCGTGACGTCATATGACGTCATGTGACGTCATAGGCATACTTCTTAATTTTCATTTTAGGGTAATGATTTCGACATGATGCCAGTTGTTCAGAATAATGAAAATTTCAGAGTTATGACAGTAAAGTATGCGCTTTTGAATAAAAGCATCTTCAGCACCCTTTGACGTCACATGACGCCACAGCTAAAAATAGTGAAAAATGGTATTTGCGCTCTACAGCCGTCATTTATGGTCGGTTTTACTTCACATTTTCACAGATGGTACATCTTGAAACTAAGGTGTGCATATACTGTCAGCCAACCGAATTTCCGAAAGACCGAAGTTCTGTGGCTGAAGTAAGATTCGAACATAGGACCGAAAATTTCATTTTAGGATGAAAGAGCTTCAGGATAAGATAGAAAGTTGATACTTACACAGTTTGCAGTTCTGCAAAATTTCTACATATATTTTGAGTCGTGACGTCATATGACGTCATGTGACGTCATAGGCATACTTCTTAATTTTCATTTTAAGGGTAATGATTTTGACATGATGCCAGTTGTTCAGAATAATGAAAATTTCAGAGTTCCGACAGTAGAGTATGCGCTTTTGAACAAAAGAATTTTCAGCACCCTATGACGTCATGTGACATCAAAGCTAAAAGAAGTCCATACGAAAAAAAATAAAAGAGTAAAGGGTAGAGAATTTAATATATATTCTTTCTAACAGAATTAATCTTAATATTTTTCAATTTTAGCAGAAAGTCCTATCATTCGTATCAACGAATGAAATCTAGTTATTATTATTATTATTATTCTTTTCTTCTTCCTAACTAAACGCTTATTTTTATATGTTGCAATAGCCTAGGACGATGAAATTTTATGGCTTATTAGTCACGTGAGGAAATTTTGATTTCAATGATTTTCAGCACCCTATGACGTCACATGACGTCACAGCTAAAAATAGTGAAAAATGGTGTTCGCGCTCTACAGCCGTCATTTATGGTCGGATTTTCTTCAAATTTTTACAGATGGTACATCTTGAATCAAATGTGTGCATATCCTGTCAGCTAACCGAAATTCCGAAAGACCGAAGTTCTGTGGCTGAAATAAGATTCGAACATAGGACCGAAAATTTCATTTTAGGATAAAGAGCTTCAGGATGAGATAGAAAGTTGAAACTTACACAGTTTGCAGTTCTGCAGAATTTCTACAAATATTTTGAGGCGTGACGTCATATGACGTCATGTGACGTCATAAGCATACTTCTTAATTTTCATTTTAGGGCAATGATTTCGACATGATGCCAGTTGTTCAGAATAATGAAAATTTCAGAGTTATGAAAGGAAAGTATGCGCTTTTGAACAAAAGCATCTTCAGCACCCTATGACGTCATGTGACGTCACAGCTAAAAATAGTGAAAAAAGGTGTTCGCGCTCTACAGCCGTCATTTATGGTCGGATTTTCTTCAAATTTTCACAGATGGTACATCTTGAATCAAAGGTGTGCATATCCTGTCAGCTAACCGAAATTCCGAAAGACCGAAGTTCTGTGGCTGAAATAAGATTCGAACATAGGACCGAAAATTTCATTTTAGGATAAAAGAGCTTCAGGATGAGATGGAAAGTTGAAACTTACACAGTTTGCAGTTCTGCAGAATTTCTACAAAAATTTTGAGTCGTGACGTCATATGAAGTCATGTGACGTCATAAGCATACTTCTTAATTTTCATTTTGGGCAATGATTTCGACATGATGCCAGTTGTTCAGAATAATGAAAATTTCAGAGTTATGAAAGCAAAGTATGCGCTTTTGAAGAAAAGCATCTTCAGCACCCTATGACGTCACATGACGTCACAGCAAAAAATAGTGAAAAATGGTGTTTACGCTCTACAGCCGTCATTTATGGTCGGATTTTCTTCAAATTTTCACAGATGGTACATTTTGAAACTCAGGTGTGCATATCCTGTCAACTAACCGAAATTCCCAAAGACCGAAGTTCTGTAGCTGAAATAAGATTCGAACATAGGACCGATAATTTCATTTTAGGATTAAAGAGCTTCAGGATGAGATAGAAAGTTGAAACTTACACAGTTTGCAGTTCTGCAGAATTTCTACATATATCTTGAGTCTTGTCGTCATATGACGTCTTGTGACGTCATAAGCATACTTCTTAATTTTCATTTTTGGGCAATGATTTTGACATGATGCCAGTTGTTCAGAATAACGAAAATTTCAGAGTTATGACAGTAAAATATGCCCTTTTGAACAAAAGCATCTTTAGCACACTATGACGTCATGTGACGTCAGAGCTAAATATAGTGAAAAATGGTGTTCACGCTCTACAGCCGCTATTTATGGTCGGATTTTCTTCAAATTTTCACAGATGGTACATCTTGAAAGTTAGGTGTGCATATCCTGTCAGCTAATCGAAATTCCGAAAGACCGAAGTTCTGTGGCTGAAATAAGATTCGAACATAGGACCGAAAATTTCATTTTAGGATTAGAGAGCTTCAGGATGAGATAGAAAGTTGAAACTTAAACAGTTTGCAGTTCTGCAGAATTTCTACATATGTTTAGAGTTATGATATCATATGACGTCATGTGACGTCACAGACTAATACTTAGTTCTTATCATTTGCACTAATTTCGGAATATAATGTCAATTGTTCAGCATGAACATGAAATACTACCAGAGGTGAGTCATTACATGAAACTTCTATCTCCTGCTTTTTGCATTAACACAGCTTGCAGAAAGTCCTATCATTCGTTTTCACGAATGACATCTAGTTCTTCTTCTTCTTCTTCTTATTATTCTTTTTTTCTTCCTAACTAAACGCTTATTTTTCTATGTTGCAATACTCCTAGGACGATGAAATTTTTAGGACTTATTAGTCACGTGAGAAAATTTTGATTTCTATGATTTTCATATGCCTATGACGTCATATGACGTCACATTTGAAATATGCAACAAAAGTTTGTACGCGGTCTACAGCCATTGTTTGTGAACCGATTTGCATCAAATTTTAACAGATTGTGTATATTAAGTTCGAGTTGTGCATCCCGGTGTCCGTTTTTCAAAATTCGAAAAGTCCATGGTTCTATAGCGAATCGAAGATTCGAACCAAGGTCGTAAATTTTTAAAATGCTTATAAAATCTGTCCTATTTAAGATAGAAAGGTGATATTTAGTCAGTATATAGGTCTCTAGAAGTTTTCAACATTTTGTGAAAATATATGTCATATGACGTCACGTGACGTCATTATATGATAATGTATTTCTAATATTAACAAGAATATTTCTATATGTTGAAATTGTCGAAAGGCAATGAAAATTTAAAGACACATGCTTCCAACGCTGAAATTTCGATTTCTATGATTTTCATATGCCTATGACGTCATATGACGTCACACTTGAAATAAGCTACAAAAGTTTGTACGCGGTCCAGACCCATTATTAATGAACCGATTTTCATCAAATTTTCACAGAATGTGTATATTAAGTTCTAGTTGTGCATCCTGGTGTTCGTTTTTCAAAATTCGAAAAGTCCAAGGTTCTATAGCGATTCCAAGATTCGAACCAAGGTCGTAAATTTTCAAATTCTTATAAAATCGGTCCTATTTGAGATAAAAAGATGATATTGGGTCAGTATATAGGTCTATGGGAGTCTTGAACATTTTGTGAAAATAAATGTCAGATGACGTCACGTGACGTCATTATATGATAATGAATTTCTAATTCTAACAAGATTATTTCTATATCTTGAAATTTTCGAAGGGCAATGAAAAATTAATGCCGCATGCTTCAGATGCTGATATTTCGATTTCAAAGATATTCAGAAGCCTATGACGTCATATGACGTCACATTTAAAATTGACTACGAAAGTTTGTAGACAGTCTAGAGCCATTATTAATGGGCCGATTTTCATCAAATTTTCACAGAATGTGTATATTAAGTTCTAGTTGTGCATCTCGTTGTCCGTTTTTCAAAATTCGAAAAGTCCATGGTTCTATAGCGAATCCAAGATTCGAACCAAGGTCGTAAATTTTTAGAATGCTTATAAAATCTGTCCTATTTAAGATAGAAAGTTGATATTTAATCAGTATATAGGTCTCTAGAAGTTTTAAACATTTTGTGAATATAAATGTCATATGACGTCACGTGACGTCATTATATGATAATGTATTTCTAATATTAACAAGAATATTTCTATATGTTGAAAATGTCGAAAGGCAATGAAAATTTAAAGACACATGCTTCCAACGCTGAAATTTCGATTTCTATGATTTTCATATGCCTATGACGTCATATGACGTCACACTTGAAATAAGCTACAAATGTTTGTACGCGGTCCAGAGCCATTATTAATGAACCGATTTTCATCAAATTTTCACAGAATGTGTATATTAAGTTCTAGTTGTGCATCCTGGTGTCCGTTTTTCAAAATTCGAAAAGTCCAAGGTTCTATAGCGATTCCAAGATTCGAACCAAGGTCGTAAATTTTCAAATTCTTATAAAATCGGTCCTATTTGAGATAAAAAGATGATATTGGGTCAGTATATAGGTCTATGGGAGTCTTAAACATTTTGTGAAAATAAATGTCATATGACGTCACGTGACGTCATTATATGATAATGAATTTCTTATTCTTACAAGATCATTTCTATATCTTGAAATTTTTGAAGGGCAATGAAAAATTAATGCCGCATGCTTCAGATGCTGAATTTTCGATTTCAAAGATATTCAGAAGCCTATGACGTCATATGACGTCACAATTAAAATTGACTACGAAAGTTTGTGGACAGTCCAGAGCCATTATTAATGGGCCGATTTTCATCAAATTTTCACAGAATGTGTATATTAAGTTCTAGTTGTGCATCTCGTTGTCCGTTTTTCAAAATTCGAAAAGTCCATGGTTCTATAGCGATTCCAAGATTCGAACCAAGGTCGTAAATTTTTAAATGCTTATAAAATCGGTCCTATTTGAGATAGAAAAGTGATATTTGGTCAGTATATAGGTCTCTAAGGGTCTTAAACATTTTGTGAAAATAAATGTCATATGACGACACGTGACGTCATTATATGATAATGTATTTCTAATATTAACAAGAGTATTTCTATATATTGAAATTGTCGAAGGGCAATGAAAATTTAATGGCAAATGATTCAGACGCTGAAATTTCGATTTCAATGATATTCAGAAGCCTCTGACGTCATATGACGTCACATTTGAAATTGACTACGAAAGATTGTACACGGTCCAGAGCCATTATTAATGGGCCGATTTTCATCAAATTTTCACAGAATGTGTATATTACGTTCTTATTGTGTATACCGGTGTCCGGTTTTTCAAAATTCGAAAAGTCCAAGCATCTATGGCGGATCCAAGATTCGAACCAAGGACGTCAATTTTTAAATGCTTATAAAAACTGTCCTATTTGAGATAGAAAGTTGAAATTTTGTCAGTTAGTAGGTCTCTGGGTGTCTTAACAATTATGTGAAAATAAACGTCATATGACGTCACGTGACGTCATTTTTTATTATTATTATTCTTTTCTTCTTCCAAAAATTTTTTAATTAACCGGACGATAATACTTATTTTGATTTCAGTGATTGTCAGCACCCTATTACGTCACATGACGTCACAGCTAAAAATAGTGAAAAATGGTGTTAGCGCTCTACAGCCGCCATTTATCATCAGATTTTCTTCAAATTTTCAAAGATGGTACATCTTAAAACTAAGGTGTGCATATCCTGTCAGCTAACCGAAATTCCGAAAGACCGAAGTTCTGTGGCTGAAATAAGATTCGAACATAGGACCGAAAATTTCATTTTAGGATTAAAGAACTTCAGGATGAGATAGAAAGTTGAAATTTACACATTTTGCAGTTCTGCACAATTTCTACATATATTTTGATTCCTGACGTCATATGACATCATGTGACGTCATAAGCATACTTCTTAATTTTTATTTTAGGGCAATGATTTCGACATGATGCCAGTTGTTCAGAATAATGAAAAATTTAGAGTTATGACAGTAAAGTATGCGCTTTTGAACAAAACCATCTTCAGCACCCTATGACGTCATGTGACGTCAGAGCTAAAAATATTGAAAAATGGTGTTCGCGCTCTACAGCGGCCATTTATGGTCGGATTTTCTTCTAATTTTCACAGATGGTACACCTTGAAACTAAGGTGTACATATCCTTCCAGCTTACCGAAATTCTGAAAAACCGAAGTTCTGTGGCTGAAGTAATATTCGAACATAGGACCGAAAATTTCATTTTAGGATTAAAGAACTTCAGGATGAGATAAAAGGTTGAAACTTACACAGTTTGCAGTTCTGCAGAATTTCTACATATATTTTGATTCCTGACGTCATATGACGTCATGTGACGTCATAAGCATACTTCTTAATTTTTATTTTAGGGCAATGATTTGGACCTGATGCCAGTTGTTCAGAATAATGAAAATTTCAGAGTTATGACAGTAAAGTATGCGCTTTTAAACAAAAGCATCTTCAGCACCCTATGTCGTCATATGACGTCACAGCTAAAAATAGTGAAAAATGGTGTTCACGCTCTACAGCCGCCATTTATGGTCGGATTTTCTTCAAATTTTCACAGATGGTACATCTTGAAACTAAGGTGTGCATATCCTGTCAGCTAACAGAATTTCCGAAAGACCGAAGTTCTGTGGCTTGAAATAAGATTCGAACATAGGACCAAAAATTTCATTTTAGCATTAAAGAGCTTCAGGATGAGATAGAAAGTTGAAACTTACACAGTTTGCAGTTCTGCAGAATTTCTCAATATACTTTGAGTCGTGACGTCAAATGTCGTCATGTGACGTAATAAGCACATTTCTTATGGTCGGATTTTCTTCAAATTTTCACAGATGGTACACCTTGAAACTAAGGTGTACATATCCTGCCAGCTTACCGAAATTCCGAAAAACCGAAGTTCTGTGGTTGAAGAAATATTCGAACATAGGAACAAAAATTTAATTTTAGGATTGAAGAGCTTCAGGATGAGATAGAAAGTTGAAACTTACACAGTTTGCAGTTCTGCATCATTTCTACAAATATTTTGAATCGTGACGTCAGAGGACGTCATAAGCATACCACTTATTTTTAATTTGGGGAATGATTTCGACATGATGCCAGTTGTTCAGAATAATGAAAATTTCAGAGTTATTGCAGTAAAGTATACGGTTTTGAGCAACAGCATTTTCAGCACCTATGACGTCACGTGACGTCAGTGCTAAAAATAGTGAAAAATGGTGTTCGCGCTCTACAGCCGCCATTTATCATCAGATTTTCTTCAAATTTTTACAGATGGTACATCTTGAAACTAAGGTGTGAATATTTTGTCAGCTAACCTTAATTCCGAAAAACCGAAGTATTGTGGCTGAAATAAGATTCGAACATAGGACCAAAAATTTCATTTTAGGGTTAAAGAACTTCGGGATGAGATAGAAAGTTGAAACTTACACAGTTTGCAGTTCTGCATAATTTCTACATATATTTTGAGTCGTGACGTCATATGACGTCATAAGCATACTACTACTACTGCTACTTATTTTTTTTTCTTCGTAACTAAACGCTTTTTTTTCGTGGAATATAATGTCAATTGTTCAGCATGAACATGAAATACTACCAGAGGTGAGTCATTACATGAAAATTCTATCTCCTTCTTTTTGCATTAACACAGGTTGCAGAAAGTCCTATCATTCGTTTAGACGAATGACATCTAGTTAGGACTTTCTGCCTAAAGCAGAAAGTCCTATTGGGTTTGTACTGTTTATTCTTCTTCTTATTATTATTATTATTCTTTTTTTCTTCCTAACTAAACGCTTATTTTTCTATGTTGCAATATTCCTAGGACGATGAAATTTTTATGACTTATTAGTCACGTGAGGAAATTTTGATTTCTATGATTTTCATATGCCTATGACATCATATGACGTCACATTTGAAATATGCTACAAAAGTTTGTACGCGGTCTACAGCCATTGTTTGTGAACCGATTTGCATCAAATTTTTACAGATTGTGTATATTAAGTTCTAGTTGTGCATCCCGGTGTCCGTTTTTCAAAATTCGAAAAGTCCATGGTTCTATAGCGAATCCAAGATTCGAACCAAGGTCGTAAATTTTTAAAATGCTTATAAAATCTGTCCTATTTAAGATAGAAAGTTGATATTTAGTCAGTATATAGGACTCTAGAAGTTTTAAACATTTTGTGAAAATATTTGTCATATGACGTCACGTGACGTCATTATATGATAATGTATTTCTAATATTAACAAGAATATTTCTATATGTTGACATTGTCGAAAGGCAATGAAAATTTAAAGACACATGCTTCAAACGGCTGAAATTTTGATTTCTATGATATTCATATGCCTATGACGTCATATGACGTCACACTGGAAATATGCAACAAAAGTTTGTACGCTGTCTACAGCCACTGTTTATGAACCGATTTGCATCAAATTTTCACAGAATGTGTATATTAAGTTCTAGTTGTGCATCCCGGTGTCCGTTTTTCAAAATTCGAAAAGTCCATGGTTCTATAGCGATTCCAAGATTCGAACCAAGGTCGTTAATTTTCAAATTCTTATAAAATCGGTCCTATTTGAGATAAAAAGATGATATTGGGTCAGTATATAGGTCTCTGGGAGTTTTAACCATTTTGTAAAAATAAATGTCATATGACGTCACGTGACGTCATTATATGATAATGAATTTCTAATACTAACAAGATTATTTCTATATCTTGAAATTTTCGAAGGGCAATGAAAAATTAATGCCGCATGCTTCAGATGCTGAAATTTCGATTTCAATGATTTTCAGAAGCCTAAATTCCCCTTTTAAGGGCCTTTTCAAATTTTCACAGAATGTGTATATTACGTTCTTATTGTGTATACCGGTGTCCGGTTTTTCAAAATTCGAAAAGTCCAAGCATATATGGCGGATCCAAGATTCGAACCAAGGACGTCAATTTTTAAATGCTTATAAAAACTGTCCTTTTTGAGATAGAAAGTTGAAATTTTGTCAGTTAGTAGGTCTCTGGGTGTCTTAACAATTATGTGAAAATAAATATCATATGACGTCACGTGACGTCATTTTTTATTATTATTATACTTTCCTTCTTCCTAACTAAACGCTTATTTTAATATGTTGCAATAGTCCTAGGACGATGAAATTTTTATGGGTTATTAGTCACGTGAGGAAATTTTGATTTCAGTGATTGTCAGCACCCTATGACGTCACATGACGTCACAGCTAAAAATAGTGAAAAATGGTGTTAGCGCTCTACAGCCGTCATTTATGGTCGGATTTTCTTCAAATTTTCACAGATTGTACATCTTGAAACTAAGGTGTGCATATCCTGTCAGCTAACAGAATTTCCGAAAGACCGAAGTTCTGTTGCTGAAATAAGATTCGAACATAGGACCGAAAATTTCATTTTAGCATTAAAGAGCTTCAGGATGAGATAGAAAGTTGAAACTTACACAGTTTGCAGTTCTGCAGAATTTCTACATATATTTTGAGTCGTGACGTCATATGACGTCATGTGACGTCATAGGCATACTTCTTAATTTTCATTTTAGGGCAATGATTTCGACATGATGCCAGTTGTTCAGAATAATGAAAATTTCAGAATTATGACAGTAAAGTATGCGCTTTTGAACAAAAGCATCTTCAGCACCCTATGACGTCACATGACGTCACAGCTAAAAATAGTGAAAAATGGTGTTCGCGCTCTACAGCCGTCATTTATAGTCGGATTTTCATCAAATTTTAACAGATGGTACATCTTGAATAAAAGGTGTGCATATCCTGTCAGCTTACCGAAATTCTGAAAGACCGAAGTTCTGTGGCTGAAATAAGATTCGAACATAGGACCGAAAATTTCATTTTAGGATTAAAGAGCTTCAGGATGAGATAGAAAGTTGAAACTTACACAGTTTGCAGTTCTGCAGAATTTCTACAGATATTTTGAGTCGTGACGTCATATGACGTCATGTGACGTCAAAGGCATACTTCTTAATTTTCATTTTAGGGCAATGATTTCGACATGATGCCAGTTGTTCAGAATAACGTAAATTTCAGAGTTATGACATTAATGTATGCAACAAAGCATCTTCAGCACCTTTTGACGTCTCATGACGTCACAGCTAAAAATAGTGAAAAATGGTGTTCGCGCTCTACAGCCGTCATTTATAGTCGGATTTACTTTAAATTTTCACAGATGGTACATCTTGAAACTAAGGTGTGCATATCCTGTCATCTAACCGAAATTCCGAAAGACCGAAGTTCTGTGGCTGAAATAAGATTCGAACATAAGACCGAAAATTTCATTTTAGGATTAAAGAGCTTCAGGATGAGATAGAAAGTTGAAACTTACAAGGTTTGCAGTTCTGCAAAATTTCTACAAATATTTTGAGTCGTGACGTCATATGACGTCATGTGACGTCATAGGCATACTTCTTAATTTTCATTTTAGGGTGATGATTTCGACATGATGCCTGTTGTTCAGAATAATGAAAATTTCAGAGTTATGACAGTAAAGTATGCGCTTTTGAATAAAAGCATCTACAGCACCCTATGACGTTATGTGACGTCACAGTTTAAAATAGTGAAAAATGGTGTTCACGCTCTACAGCTGCCATTTATGGCCGGATTTTATTCAAATTTTCACAGATGGTATATCTTGAAACTAAGGTGTGCGTACCCTGTCAGTTAACAGAAATTTCGAAAGACCGAAGTTCTGTGACTGAAATAAGATTCGAACATAGGACCGAAAATTTCATTTTAGGATTAAAGAGCTTCAGGATGAGATAGAAAGTTGAAACTTACACAGTTTGCAATTCTGCAGAATTTCTACATATATTTTGAGTCTTGACGTCATATGACGTCATAAGCATACTTCTTAATTTTCATTTTAAAAAAAAAAAGTAAAGGTTAGAGAATTTAATATATATTCTTTCTCACGGAATTAATCTTAATATTTTTCAATTTTAGCAGAAAGTCCTATCATTCGTATCAACGAATGAAATCTAGTTATTATTATTATTATTATTATTATTATTCTTTTCTTCCTCAAGGATTTTCATATGTTGCAATCGTCCTAGGAGAATGAAATTTCGATGGCATATTATTCATATGCGTAATTAAAAGATTCTATAATTTTCAAATGCCTATGACGTCATTATGACGTCACACTTGGCAATTGCTACAAAAGTTTGTACGCGGTCCAGAGCGAAAATTAATAAACCGATTTTTATCAAATTTTCACAGAATGTGTATATTATGTTCTAGTTGTGCATCTCGGTGTCCGTTTTTCAAAATTCGAAAAGCCCAAGGTTCTATGGCGAATGCAAGATTCAAACCAAGGACGTCAAATTGATAAATGCTCATAAAATCGTCCCTAAATGAGAGAGAAGGTTGATATTTTGTCAGTATATAGATCTCCGATAGATTTAAATAATTTGTGAAAATGGACGTCTTGTGACGTCATATGACGTCATCAAATTTCTAATATTTAAACACATAATTTTATATGTTAATATGGTCCAAGGACATTGAAATTTTGATGTCTTATTCTCCAAGAGATGGTATTTTGAATTCTATGATTTTCATATCTCTCTGACGTCATATGACGTCACACTTGAAATAAGCTACAAAAGCTTGTACGCGGTCCAGAGCCATTATTAACATCAAATTTTCACAGAATGTGTATATTATGTTCTAGTTGTGCATCCCTGTGTCCGGTTTTCAAAATTCGAAAAGTCCAAGGTTCTATAGCAAATTTAAGATTCGAACCAAGGTCGTAAATTTTTAAATGCTTATAAAATCGGTCCTATTTGAGATAGAAAAGTGATATTTGGTCAGTATATAGGTCTCTGGGAGTCTTAAACATTTTGTGAAAATAAATGCCATATGACGTCACGTGACGTCTATAAATGAAAATGTATTTCTAATATTATCAAGAGTATTTCTATATGTTGAAATTATCGAAGGACAATGAAAATTTAATGACAAATGAATCAGATGCTGAAAGTTTGATTTCAATGATTTTCAGAAGCCTATGACGTCATATGACGTCACATTTGAAATTGACTACAAAAGTTTGTACACGGTCCAGAGCCAATATTAAATGGGCCAATTTTCATGAAATTTTCACAGAATGTGTATATTACGTTCTTATTGTGTATACCGGTGTCCGTTTTTCAAAATTCGAAAAGTCCAAGCATCTATGGCGGATCCAAGATTCGAACCAAGGACGTCAATTTTTAAATGCTTAAAAAACTGTCCTATTTGAGATAGAAAGTTGAAATTTTGTCAGTTAGTAGGTCTCTGGGTGTCTTAACAATTATGTGAAAATAAACGTCATATGACGTCACGTGACGTCATTTGTTTATTATTATTATTCTTTCCTTCCTTCCTAACTAAACGCTTATTTTAATATGTTGCAATAGGCTTAGGACGATGAAATTTTTATGGGTTATTAGGCACGTGAGGAAATTTTGATTTCACCCCTACTGCATATATGTAGCCATATCTCAATAAATATCGATTTTTGTAAATATATGTATGAATAAGAATAATAGCTGAATAATTGACGTTTCCAAAGATATTTAGTTTATTAGAATTGGTTTACGCAATACAAAGTTATAAGCAAAAAAACTAAATGAAATGAAGCTAATTTTGCTGATAATATGCTGTTTTCTTGAGGTTTAACAGTCAATATCTCAGAAACGACTGAAGATAAGTTTAAACATTATGCGTATAAAATGTAGCATGTTTTAAGAGCTTTCTAACGGTACCAAGTTTATTGAAATTGGACTAATAAATATTTATAATCATGCATCATAAAAATATGGAAAAGGTCACGCGCAGGGGTCACCAGGCTTAAATACTTGCGCAACGACTTAAAAAAAAAAAAAAAAAAAAAAATATCAAATTGCAATTGATGGGCTATATCTTGATTTTGTTCTTTTTTTTTGTTGTTGTTGTTTTTTGTCGAATGTTGACTGTTTCCAAAATAAGCATTGAAGTTGATACATGTACAACGGCACAAGACAAAAATCCGTATTTGCAACACTATGTAGCTAGCGAGCAGTTTGCAAGCCTTGAAAAATTCACACGCAGCCCCACATTTTAGACCATCTAAAAACTGCATTGTTATGCTAACGATATTCATATTGCATCAGTTTGTAGGCTGGGATGTTACCTTTCAAAATATCACCATAGTTCGAAATTCCAGGAATTTATGGCAAAACTACGGAAGCCCAAACACGCCAAAATCGCTAAATACGATTAACTACGTTACAGGTGTCGAAAGGATATAGCACTATACAAATATTCAATACTTCTTCCTAATGAGGCTAAAATTAAACAAGGTTACAACTGAGCTGGAGTGATGAAATTCTATGTGTGATGAAAGTTAGAAACTTACATTTGAACACTGTTTCATTTTTCTTTCATGTCATATGACATAGTATAAATGTTGTATGTAAACTACATGTGCAAGATATGGGCGGACTTTTATTAAAATTCACAGAATGTGTTCTATTTGTGCTATTTTATATAGAAATAGAGGAGATAGAAAGTTGCAATTTGGACAGATTATCTATTATGTCATCTTCTATATATACTATATAAAGCAGATGTTGCAGAAAGTCCTATCATTCGTTTAAACGAATGACATCTAGTTAGGGCTTTCTGCTTTTCGCAGAAAGACCTATTGGGTTTGTTCTGTCTTTTATTATTATTATTCTTTTTTTCCAACCTTTTCATGTTGTTATTTCATTAAGTTGCTGAAGGTCTAGGACAAAGAAATTCTATCAACAGACACCTGAAGCAATGGCATTTTGGAATATATTATTTTTATCTTCACATGACGTCACATGACGTCAGAACTAAAAATAGCTACCAAAGTTTGTACGCGCTTTACAGCCGTCATTTATGGACGGATTGGCAAGGAATTTTCACAGAAGTTATATATTACGACCTTATTGTGCAGGATTCTATAGGTTTGCCAAGATTCGAAAGAACTTAGGTTCTATGGCGAATCCAAGATTCGAACCAAGGACGTCAAATTTCAAATCCATATAAAAAACGTTTCTAGATGAGATAGAAAGTTGATATTTGGCGAGATTATACGTCTCTGTGTTTCCTTTGCATTATGTAAAAATGAACATCATATGACGTCATTTGACGTCATCAAGTTGTATAGAATTTCCGATTTCTTGATGTTAATTTACTCATGTTGCAAGGGTTCATAAACAATGGAAATTTAAAATCCTTTGTAGGTGATCATGTTCATTTTGATCCAATGTTTAAAATTTTCTTATGACGTCACATGACGTCAGAACTAAAAATAGCTACCAAAGTTTGTACGCGCTGTACAGCCATCATTTATGGACGGATTGGCATGGAATTTTCACAGAAGTTATATATTACGATCTCATTGTGCAGGATTATATAGGTTTGCCAAGATTCGAAAAAGCAAAGGTTCTATGTCGAATCCAAGATTCGAACCAAGGACGTCAAATTTCAAATACGTATAAAATCGTTTCTAGATGAGATAGAAAGTTGATATTTGGCGAGATTATATATCTCTGTGTTTCCTTTGCATTTTGTGAAGATGAACGTCATATGACGTCATATGACATCATCAAGTTGTATAGAATTTCCGATTTCTTGATGTCAATTTACTCATGTTGCAAAGCTTCATAGACAATGCAAATTAAATGTCCTTTGTAAAATTTTCATATGACGTCACATGACGTCAGAACTATAAATAACTACCAAAGTTTGTCCGCTGTGTACAGCCGTCATTTATTGATAGATTGGCATGGAATCTTTACAGAAGTTATATATTACGACCTCATTGTGCAGGATTCTATAGGTTTGCCAAGATTCGAAAGAACTAAGGTTCTTTGACGAATCCAAGATTCGAACCAAGGACGTCAAATTTTAAATACGTATTAAATCGTTTCTAGATGAGATAGAAATTTGATAATTAGCGAGCTTATACGTCTCTGTGTTTCCTTTGCATTTTGTAAAGATGAACGTCATATGACGTCATCAAATTGTAGAGAATTTCCGATTCCTGAATGTCAATTTACTCATGTTGCAAAGGTTCATAGACAATGAAAATTTAATGTCCTATGTAGGTAATCATGAACATTAAGATTTAATGAGTAAAATTTTCAAATGACGTCACATGACATCAAAACTTAAAAAAGCTACCAAAGTTCATCCGCGCTGCACAGACGTCATTTATGGACGGACTGGCATGGAATTTTCACAGAAGTTATATATTACGACTTCATTGTGCAGGATTATATAGGTTTGCCAAAATACCAGGTTTGTCGTGGTTTGCAGTGCAGAAAGCCCTATCTTTTGTTCAAAACAAAAGAAGTCTAGTTTCTTATTATTATTATTCTACTTTTTTCTTCCTTTTGAGGTTAAAATTAAAACAGGTTCCCGATGAGCTAGCAGCATGAAATTTTAACAGTATGCACAGTAACTTTGGCGCTTTTGATCAACATATTGTTTTTCTTCATATGACGTCAAATGACGTCAGGGCTGAAAAAAGCTACAAAAGTTTGTTCGCGCTCTACAGCCGTCATGTCTGGACCGATTTACTTGATTTTTTCACAGAATGTATATATTAAGTTCTTGTTGTGCAGGATTATAAACATTTTGCAATATTTGAAAAGATCAAGGATCTATGGCTGAACCAAGTTTCGAACTTTGGACCAGAAAATGTATTGAAGTATTACGAAGCACTCAGATAAGCTACAAACATGAAATTTGGACAGAATATGTGTCCTATTGATTTCTTTTCGTTCTGAAAAGATTGAAGTCGTATGACGTAAAATGATTAAATTTGACCGAATAAATATACGGTTTTTTAGCACTGGAAGACAAAGTTTTTGACCGATTTGCATAAAATTTTCACTGTAGGTGCAACATAGCCTCTTATTGTCATCAGTCACTTCTGCTTCCGGAAAATAGCTAAGGTCAAGGTCACATGTCAATTATCGTTTTTTTTCTTCGGCCTTAAATATCTCAAAAACGAAAAATATTTTATCGAGACACTATGCGTATAATTTGTAGTGATTTGAAAGGCATTTCAAATGATATAAAGTTTTTGAAGATCGGGGTTGAATCAGTTGAGTTATTGCAGAAAAACTAAAATGTTGCAACCCTAAGCGCACTTAACTACTTATATCTCGATAATTATTGCTTTTTGTTAATAAAAGTATGAATATAATTTGTAGATCAATGCCCGGCTGTTCGTTTGGTGTTTGAAATTTAGAGATTGACCTAATATTCATTAAGTTATAGGGAAAAACAAAACGATATGAAAATATTTATCCCGATTTTTGCCCGTATGCTCAAGGTTGAACCGCCCGTATCTACAAAATGTTTAAAGATACAAACAATTATGAAGCGAGGGAATTGTGGGAAATCAAAAGACCTTTCTAATGGTACCTAGCTTTTTAAAATTGGACATAATATAAGGAAGTTACATGAAAACTAAGAATGCAGTAAAACCGTTCTTTCATGCACTCCCGCAGTAAGTCCCGATCACTTGATTCCTTTTTTCGAAGAAACTAATTTAAAAAAACAAAAACAAAAGAAAACATAAAGAACAAATTTTTTTTGCCTGATGTAATGCGGTTCTAATGGTATGCAGATTTTAATGATCGGACCATTAATTGTAAAGTTATTTGTCGAAAGGCAATAATAGACATGAACATCTTTTTGCCGACTTTTGCAATTTTCTTGAAAAATAACTTTCTATATCTCAAAACCCGTAATAGAAAAGTTGAAACATGAAACACGTGAAATGTTGGAAATTTAAAGGTCTTTCTAATGGTACCTAGCGAAGGAAGTTAGATGAGAAATAAGAATTCATTTAAACCGTTCTTTCATGCATTTCTGCAGTTAGTCCCTAACATTTGATTGTTTTTTTTTTCTAATAAACTATTAATTTTTGAAAATAACATTAAGAACAGTATTATTAGCGCGATGCAATGCGGTTCTAATGGTATGCAGATTTTAATGATCGGACCATTAATTATAAAGTTATTTGTCGAAGGGCAATAAATAGACATGAACATCGTTTTGCCGATTTTTTGCCGTTTCCTTGAAAAATAACTTTCTATATCTCAGAGCACGTAACAGAAAAGTTGAAATATGAAACACGTTAAATGTTTGCAATATAAAGGCTTTTCTTTTTTGAAATTGGACATCAAATAAGGAAGTTAGATGAGAAATAAAAATTAATTTATACCGTTCTTTCATGCACTTCTGCAATTAGTCCTAATCACTTGATTGCTTTTTAGCTCACATGAGCACACAGTGCTCAAGGTGAGCTTTTGTGATCGCCCTTCGTCCGGCGTCCGTCGTCGTGCGTCGTCCGTCGTCCGTCGTCAACAATTTGCTTTAAACGATATCTCCCCTAAAACCGCTGGACAGAATTTAATGAAACTTGGCAGGAATGTTCCTTGGGTGAGGCTCTACAAAAGTTGCTAAAATAAAGTTGATCCATGAAGAACTCTGGTTGCCATGGCTACAAGAAGAAAAATAATTTGAAAAATTAAAAAATCATCTCCTTCAAAACTACTGGCAGGTTACCGATAAGGCAGCTGCATGAAATTTTAACAGTATGCACAGTGACTTTGGCGCTTTTGATTGCAGCAATTTTTTTCTTCATGTGATATCACGTGACGTCAGGGTTGAAAAAAGCTACCAAAGCTTGTACGCGCTTTACAGCTGTCATTTCTTGACCAATTGACTTGATTTTTTCACAGAATGTATGGATTGCGACTTAGTTGTGCAGGATTATATACATTTTGCAACATTCCAAAAGACTAAGGATCTATGGCTGAACCAAGTTTCGAACTTTGGACCTGAAAATGTATTTAAGTATTACGAAGCTTTCAGAAAAGTAAGAAACTTAAAATTTGGACAAACCATGTGTCTTATCAATTCTTACAGCTCTGAAAAGACTGACGTCCTATGACGTAAAATGACGTCATGACGCGTTAACAAACTTTTAATTCAAAATGTAGGGTTTTTAAGCCCGACATGCCTTAACTTTTGACCGATTTGGATAAAATTTTCACTGAATGTGCAACATAGCATATCATTTTCCTTTGTCACTTCCGTTTCCGGAAAGTCGTTAAGGTCAAGGTCATATGTCAGTTATCGGTGGTTTTATTCGGCAAAGTTTATCTCAAAAACGAAAAAATCTTACCTGGATACTGTGGGTAAAAACTGTAGTGCTTTGAAAGGCCTTTCAGGTGATACTTAGTTTTTGAAGATCGGGGTTGAATTGGTTGAGTTATGGCAGAAAGACGAAAAGTGTACTTTTAACGAAATTGAAACGCTGTAGTTTCAAGAACTTGAGTCAAACATGATTTTTTCAGGATTAACACTCTGTAAAGTGAAGTGATGTATACTGCAAGGATTATTTGTTTGGTCACGTGATTGTGACATCATGAATATTAAAGCATGAATTATTAAAAAAAATCATATAAAATCAGCAAGTTGATGTATGAAGTCTAAATTTTCAGGAATGATACAACCTAAGATGTGCAAAAAGTCGTAAAAGTTTCAAGTGATTACGTCATCAAACATGGCAGAAATGTTTTTCGGATAAGAGCTTGTATATGGAAGTCTAGTAATTTGAAATTTAAAAAAAAGGAAAGTGGTTTTTATTTGACTTCTTTTTTGTGCTGTTTAATTTTTTTTTCCTTCCAAAAGAGGTTTTTATTTCAATAGGTTGCTGGCGGTCTAGAATCACGAAAAATTTAGAGCCCGTATCTGACGCGATGAAATTTTAGAAATCTATGAATTTAACATTCCTATGACGTCACATGATGCCCAGTTTGACATTTACTATAAAAGTTTTTTTCGTACTCTACAGCCTTCATTTCACGGCGGATTTACTAGTTATTTTCACAAAAATGTGTATATTACGTTCTAGATGTGCATTATTATATACGTTTTCCCAGATTCAAAAAGACTAAGGTTCTGTGGTTAAACAAAGTTTCCGAACTTTGGACCTTAAAATATATTTAAATATTTTGTAGGTCCTATGTGAGCTAGAAAACTAAAATTGACACCACGTATACTCCGTGATTTCTTCTTTATATTCTGAGACATGCGACTTATATCGCTAACACAGCTCTCACCCTTCCATGTAAACTTTTTTTTAATTAGAATATTGAATGCCGACACGCCTACTACATGTCCACTACATGGTGACTTCAATGACAACCTTATTAATAAACAGCTTAATTACTGACATGTCCACTGCTCTTTACGCAGTCATGCATATGGTGGTCAGACACGCCCCCACTATATAACTCTATAAACCTCCAAAAAATGGCGACTAGACACGCCCCTCTATATAAATGTATATTCCTCCTAAAACAAAATGGCCGCGAGAATCCTACTTTTTACACTACTAATATCCATTTTATTCTAAGATTTTATATCGCATTTTTTTCCGTTTTAACAAGTTACTAACGATAACTTAGGAGTCAGCCATTTTGAGGTTATGGATTCGTTTCGAACTATCTTTCGTAAATACTCGTAATCAAAGATAAACTACGCCTGAAACTTTGCGAACAAGTTTTTTTTAAGTGGGTCGTACCAACAATTTGGTGGATCCTCAGTACACTTTAAATATACTTACAAGCTACCAGATGAGTTCATAATAGACATTAATCAGTCCATCATACATTTCTTGCCCAATCTTCTCCCCCTTTTGCACCGAAAACAATAGTTTCTCCCCCGCAGATAAAACGCAAGTCGGTTAGAGAGTGTGTAAAATGTAAACAGATATCGTAAGCGATACCATTCGAGTATTTAGCCTTTATTCATAATTAGAAAACATAAGAACGTGTGTTGAATGACACAGGTGACTGCCTCCGCCATTTGTAATGAATTTTTCATCTGCACCCAGCATGTGCTTTCTAAGTAGTATACTGTGTACATGTACCGGCAACCAAATTCTCATATCAGCTGAATGAACTGATGTTTAGTACAAACTAGAAAGATTTATTTTTCTGTAAAGCTGTCTGATATTGCAAAATACATTAAAAGGTATATTTGCATGTAGCATGTTACGTTTTCCACATTAGATCCAAGCTTTCAAAAAAAGAGCACAAAAAAAGAAAAGCCGACCGACCGACCCATTTTTTTACAGCCTGTTACCAGAAACAAGACAATTTTTTACGCCTGATTTACAGAATTAACAGCATGATATGACCGGAGGGATGACGTCCAGTTAGTACCATATACTGGTGAGTTGTGTAAATATGTACATGTGTGAAGTGTAATGTATTGCTTTTTTATATCTTGTACATGTATTGTGACCATGTCATTGTTCTTTGTATTCATATGATATAAATCACCAATTGGATCTAGAGAAACTGCTATGATATGAATTATGTAAGTTCAGCAGTGAAATCACATAAGTCTCAGATATTTGTATTTTGTTTATTTCGGTTGGAAACCGTCATTGTTGTGGTATCCTGAAATATTTGTTATACAGTAATCAGAATAATACGAAATAAACTTAATTATGTAATATTAAATACATCAAACGACTCAAGTTTACTTATTTTAATATGTACTGAGCTGAGCCCCGGTAGCTGGTAACAATAATGTTCTACCATTCTTGGTAAATTAAAAAATGATCCCTTGATAAATGAGACCCCTATATACTCTCAATATCAAATTTTCAAATTCTTCTTCTATCAAACAAGAAAGTAAGAATTCTTTGGTCATAAATGTGTCCTACCGTCATGCTAGTTTTCTTTTCTCTTGTTTCGTAGTCAGATATATTAAAGACAAGGTGAGATGCGGGGGTATTAATAATCTAAAGTGATAGTTCTAGTTATCGTCAGTCCTTGACCTAGCGTTTGGCGCATGTTTGCAAAACAAAATTATCATATTACCTGAATGATTAATACTTGTAAGGGTTTAGTCAAGTCTTTAAAGCCATGCAGTGTTATTTATAGACATTACCTTGATATGCCGTTAACTTATGCAAACGCTTTCAAAACAGAAATCTTATATTACAGAATGATAAATACTTAAACTTGTAAGGGTAATTTTCAATGTGTCTCAATGCTGCAATACCTGCCCAAAAGAGGTTGAAATATTCAGTAAGTGTAAAGTTAATATAACCAACACAATTTGATTTCATGCTCATGTACACTTCCAGTGCAGTTCAAATTATATATCTTAGGGTAACGTCCTAATGGATTATGGATAAATGTATATTTCACGCATGATAGTAATGACTTAATCTTACAATAAAACAAATCTTTTGTAATAGTTCTTCTGTAAAAACTTCGGTGTAGTGGTTAATGGCTATAGTGATGTTGCTTCAGATTAAGCTACTAATTTTATCAAATTATTTAACAAAATCTGGTAAAATTAAATCCTAGTTGTACCATCAGTTCACTCTAGAATACATGCTTAATTTTTTTTTCATTTAATTTAACAATAGTTATATATCGTCATTGACATTTTTAAAAGGTTTTGATTCGTTGGTACAAACACATTCTGTAACCATACTCCATTTGTTCTGACCAAAAGAAAGGACGTTCTGCACTTCAAACCCTGTCAAAACTGATCATATCCATTTACTATTCTGACATACACCATCTTAAAAAAATGAAGAAAATCTGTCCCGAATTGACGGTTGTAGAGTGCAAACTTATATAAATATCAGATAAAAATCTGTGACTTCATATGAAATAATCTAAAATTTAAAATCAATTCATTCAAAAGGGAATCGATGGCTTTGTTTTCATCTACAGTTTCATAATGCTAGCTTTTCGAGAACCATCTTTAAAATAACTACAATAATACTCAAACTTAGTGTTCTGCAAGGGAACCAAGAATCACTAGTCCTCTTTATATGTAAACAAGAGGGCCATGATGGCCCTGAATCGCTCACCTGGTATCAGTAGGTAAAATCAAGTGACCCCTGGCGCAGAGCCAATTTTGATCCCAGGGTCATGATTTGAACAAACTTGGTAGAGGTCTATTAGCCCATGTAACAAACCAAATTCTAAACTCCAGGCCTTGTGATTTCTGAGAAGAAAATTTTTCAAGTTTTTCCTATATTAGCCTATGTAAAATCAGGGACCCCTTTGGCGTGGCCAAATTTGACCCAAAGGTCTTGATTTGTGCGAACTTGGTAAAGACCCATTAGACATTGCTACATACCAAATATCTTAACTCCAGGCCTTGAGGTTTCTGAAAGAAATTTTTCAAGTGTTTTTTTTTTTTTTCTATATTAACCTATGTAATATTAGGTGACCTCTATGGCGGGGCCAAATTTGACCCCAGGGCCATGATAAAGACAATGCTGCACACAAAATATCTTAACTTCAGGCCTTGTGGTTTCTGAGAAGAAGATTTTTCAAGTTTTTCCTATATTAGCCTATGTTAAATCAAGTGACCCCCGGGGCTAGACCAATTTTGACCCCAGGGTCATGATTTGAACAAAAGTAGTTTAAAACGAGATGATTCCATTTTTCTTTCTTTCCGTTGCCATGGCAACCAGATTTCTACATGGAAAAATTTATTTTAGCAACTTTTGTGAAGGTTCGGCCAAAGATCATCCTTGCCAAGTTAATCAAATTCTGTCCGTCGGTTTCAGAGGAGATGTCGTTTAAAGTTTTTAACTATGTACACATAAGGCAAATAAGCCCCGCCCCTGGCGGCCATGTTTTCTTACGGATCGGAATAATTTTAGCAATCTTGGTAGATAGTTACGCAAGGAACATCTGTACCAAAACAATTTGAAATATGGCCAGTAGTTTTGAAGGAGATGATTTTCACAATTGTTTTTTCCGTTGCCATGGCAACCAGAGTTCTACATGGATCAAGTTTATTTTAGCATCGTTTGTGAAGGTTCACTCAAGGATCATCCCGTCTAAAGTTTAAATTTGCACCAATGTCGTAGTCCAAGATGTGCAAAAAGTCCTGAAAATTTTAAGTGATTACGTCATCAAACATAGCAGATATTCATGTTTTTCTGATTAGGACTTGTATACTGAAATCTAGCAATTTGAAGTAAAAGCGGATATTAGGTTGGTTATCCGGACGTTCCTACGCAGGAAAGCGTGCCCGTATTGAAAGGTGAATTGCGATGCGTATTTGAGAGAATGAGGTGCATTTTAGGAAGCAATGGTATATACCAGGACCGATAAGCATATTGCCTTTGTCATTACGGCTTTTTCAAACTCAAGCAGAAAGTCCTATTGGGTTTGTTATGTTTTTTTCTTATTATTATTTGTCCTCCTTTTGAGGTTCAAAGTGACTTTTGAATGCAACAATTTTCATCTTCATATGATGTTATGTGTTGTCACCGTTGAAAAATGCTACCAAATATGATGTTGATGTGCGTACTTAATTAACTTTTCAAAATTCCAAAAGCTCGAGATTTAATGCCAAAATCGAGATTCGAACTTTGGTATTAAAATCATAATTTCGTATTACAAAGCCACCTGAGGTGCTAGAAGCATGAACATTGGACAGCATATGTGTCTTGAGATCTTCTTCGTATTCCATGACAACTGACGTCGTATTACGTCATTTAACGTCGGAACGTAATAAGTAATTGGTTTTTGGCCCGGCTTTATTTTTTTTCGATTTACACATAACTTTCAATAAATGTGCAACCTTGTGTCCCGTCGAACATTGTGTCATCCGTTTCCGCAAAATCGCTGATTTAAGGTCATATTTCAGTTATCGTTTTATATCTCAAAAACAATGAATATTCTATGGAGACACTATTGGTATAATTTGTAGAGATTTGAAAGATCTTCCAGATGATGTTTAGTTTTTGATGATTGGGGTTGGATCCGTTGAGGTTTAGCAGAAAAACGAAAATAGTGTTACCCCAAGTGCTTTTAACTGCTTATATCTAAAGAAACATTGATTTTTGTAAATTAGGGTGTGAATATAATTTGAAGAACATATTTTTGCCGATTTTTGCAGTTTTCTAGAAGTAAACTATCCATATCTTAAAAGTGCATAAAGATACATCCATACATAAAGCATGTGAAATTTAGGGAATTTGAAGACCTTTCTAACGGTACCTGGGTTTTTGAAATTGGACATCATTTTATGAAGTAACAAAAAAATAAGAATTTAGACGATTCATTCATGTACTTTTGCAGTGGTTCTTAAGTTATCTATACATAAAAAGCCGTTATAGATAGGAGAACATAATAAGAAAGTGAAATAATTGATATTGTACGAGCTTTCTTACATTACCAAGTTTAGTAATTTGCCCTTATTATGTCCATCTGTCCGTCCGTTAGCCATATCAATGTCCACTCAATAACTTGATAACTTATATGTGTGCTGTTTTCATACTTAGATGAGGGGTTGACATGGATATTGAATGATCACGATTGATTTTGAGGTCATTATGTCAAAGGTCAAAGTCACGTTGACACTTAGTGTAAAGTCCTTGTCCGCACAATAAATTGAGAAGAAATAAGCCTATGTCTGTAAAACTTGGTAGGGACATTGCCCACGGCCTGTATATTGTGACCTATGACTTTGAGGTAATAAAATCAAAGTTTAAGGACATAATGTCACTTAAGCCATAGGAGCAGAAAGCCCTATCGTTTGTTCGGGACAAACGAAATCTAGTTATTATTATTCTTTTCTTCTTCCTAACTAAACGCTTATTTTTATATGTTGCAATAGTCCTAGGACGATGAAATTTTTATGGCTTATTAGTCACGTGAGGAAATTTTGATTTCAATGATTTTCAGCACCCTATGACGTCACATGACGTCACAGCTAAAAATAGTGAAAAATGGTGTTCGCGCTCTACAGCCGTCATTTATGGTCGGATTTTCTTCAAATTTTCACAGATGGTACATATTGAATCAAAGGTGTGCATATCCTGTCAGCTAACCGAAATTCCGAAAGACCGAAGTTCTGTGGCTGAAATAAGATTCGAACATAGGACCGAAAATTTCATTTTAGGATAAAAGAGCTTCAGGATGAGATAGAAAGTTGAAACTTACACAGTTTGCAGTTCTGCAGAATTTCTACAAATATTTTGAGTCGTGACGTCATATGACGTCATGTGACGTCATAAGCATACTTCTTAATTTTCATTTTAGGGCAATGATTTCAACATGATGCCAGTTGTTCAGAATAATGAAAATTTCAGAGTTATGAAAGCAAAGTATGCGCTTTTGAACAAAAGCATCTTCAGCACCCTATGACGTCACATGACGTCACAGCTAAAAATAGTGAAAAATGGTGTTCGCGCTCTACAGCCGTCATTTATGGTCGGATTTTCTTCAAATTTTCACAGATGGTACATCTTGAATCAAAGGTGTGCATATCTTGTCAGCTAACCGAAATTCCGAAAGACCGAAGTTCTGTGGCTGAAATAAGATTCGAACATAGGACCGAAAGTTTCATTTTAGAATTAAAGAGCTGCGGGATGAGATAGAAAGTTGAAACTTACACAGTTTGCAGTTCTGCAGAATTTCTACAAATATTTTGAGTCGTGACGTCATATGACGTCATGTGACGTCATAAGCATACTTCTTAATATTCATTTTAGGGCAATGATTTCGACATGATGCCAGTTGTTCAGAATAATGAAAATTTCAGAGTTATGAAAGCAAGGTATGTGCTTTTGAACAAAAGCATCTTCAGCACCCTATGACGTCACATGACGTCACAGCAAAAAATAATGTAAAATGGTGTTCGCACTCTACAGCCGTCATTTATTGTCAGATTTTCTTCAAATTTTCACAGATGGTACATTTTGAAACTCAGATGTGCATATCCTGTCAGCTAACCAAACTTCCAAAAGACTGAAGTTCTGTGGCTGAAAAAAGATTCGAACATAGGACCAAAAATTTCATTTTAGGATTAAAGAGCTTCAGGATGAGATAGAAGGTTGAAACTTACACAGTTTGCAGTTCTGCAGAATTTCTACATATATCTTGAGTTTTGACGTCATATGACGTCTTGTGACGTCATAAGCATACTTCTTAATTTTCATTTTAGGGCAATGATTTTGACATGATGCCAGTTGTTCAGAATAACGAAAATTTCAGAGTTATGACAGTAAAGTATGCCCTTTTGAACAAAAGCATCTTTAGCACACTATGACGTCATGTGACGTCAGAGCTAAAAATAGTGAAAAATGGTGTTCACGCTCTACAGCCGCCATTTATGGTCGGATTTTCTTCAAATTTTCACAGATGGTACATCTTGAAAGTTAAGTGTGCATATCCTGTCAGCTAACCGAAATTCCGAAAGACCGAAGTTGTGTGGCTGAAATAAGATTCGAACATTGGACCGAAAATTTCATTTTAGGATTAGAGAGCTTCAGGATGAGATAGAAGGTTGAAACTTAAACAGTTTGCAGTTCTGCAGAATTTCTACATATGTTTAGAGTTATGACGTCATATGACGTCATGTGACGTCACAGACTAATACTTAGTTCTTCTCATTTGCACTAATTTCGGAATATAATTTGAATTGTTCAGCATGAACATGAAATACTACCAGAGGTGAGTCATTACATGAAACTTCTATCTCCTGCTTTTTGCATTAACACAGCTTGCAGAAAGTCCTATCATTCGTTTTCTCGAATGACATCTAGTTATTATTCTTTTCTTCTTCCTAACTAAACGCTTATTTTAATATGTTGCAATGGACCTAGGACGATGAAATTTTTATGGCTTATTAGTCACGTGAGGAAATTTTGATTTCAATGATTTTCAGCACCCTATGACGTCACACGACGTCACAGCTAAAAATAGTGAAAAATGGTGTTCGCGCTCTACAGCCGTCATTTATGATCGGATTTTCTTCAAATTTTCACAGATGGTACATCTTGAATCAAAGGTGTGCATATCCTGTCAGCTAATCGAAATTCCGAAAGACCGAAGTTCTGTGGCTGAAATAAGATTCGAACATAGGACCGAAAATTTCATTTTAGGATTAAAGAGCTTCAGGATGAGATAGAAAGTTGAAACTTACACAGTTTGCAGTTCTGCAGAATTTCTACAAATATTTTGAGTCGTGACGTCATATGACGTCATGTGACGTCATAAGCATACTTCTTAATTTTCATTTTAGGGCAATGATTTTGACATGATGCCAGTTGTTCAGAATAATGAAAATTTCAGAGTTATGAAAGTAAAGTATGCGCTTTTGAACAAAAGCATCTTCAGCACCCTATGACGTCACATGACGTCACAGCTAAAAATAGTGAAAAATGGTGTTCGCGCTCTACAGCCGCCATTTATGGTCGAATTTTCTTCAAATTTTCACAGATGGTACATCTTGAATCAAAGGTGTGCATATCCTGTCAGCTAACCGAAATTCCGAAAGACCGAAGTTCTGTGGCTGAAATAAGATTCGAACATAGGACCGAAAATTTCATTTTAGGATTAAAGAGCTTCAGGATGAGATAGAAAGTTGAAACTTACACAGTTTGCAGTTCTGCAAAATTTCTACAAATTTTTGGGGTCGGAACGTCATATGACGTCATGTGACGTCATAAGCATACTTCTTAATTTTCATATTAGGGCAATGATTTCGACATGATGCCAGTTGTTCAGAATAATGAAAATGTCAGAGTTATGAAACTAACGTATGCGCTTTTGAACAAAAGCATCTTCAGCACCCTATGACGTCACATGACGTCACAGCTAAAAATAGTGAAAAATGGTGTTTGCGCTCTACAGCCGTCATTTATGGTCGGATTTTCTTCAAATTTTCACAGATGGTACATCTTGAAACTAAGGTGTGCATATCCTGTAAGCTAACCGAAATTCCGAAAGACCGAAGTTCTGTGGCTGAAATAAGATTCGAACATAGGACCGAAAATTTCATTTTAGGATTAAAGGGCTTCAGAATGAGACAGAAAGTTGAAACTTACACAGTTTGTAGTGCGATAGAATTTCTACATAAATTTTGAGTCGTGACGTCATATGACGTCATAAGCATACCACTTAATTTTAATTTGGGGCAATGATTTCGACATGATGCCAGTTGTTCAGAATAATGAAAATTTCAGAGTTATTGCAGTAAAGTATGCGCTTTTGAGCAACAGTATTTTCAGCACCCTATGACGTCACCTGACGTCAGAGCTGAAAATAGTGAAAAATGGTATTCGCGCTCTACAGCCGCCATTTATGATAAGATTTTCTTCAAATTTTTACAGATGGTACATTTTGCAACTAAGGTGTGAATATTTTGTCAGCTAACCTTAATTCCTAAAAACCGAAGTATTGTGGCTGAAGTAAGATTCGAACATAGGACCTTTAAACTAGAAATCAAGTTTGCAGTCATGTCCTTACGTCATATGACATCATGTTACGTCACAGACTAATACTTAGTTCTTATCATTTGCACTGATTTCGGAATATAATGTCAATTGTTCAGCATGAACATGAAATACTACCAGAGGTGAGTCATTACATGAAACTTCTATCTCCTGCTTTTTGCATTAACACAGCTTGCAGAAAGTCCTATCATTCGTTTTCACGAATGACATCTAGTTATTATTATTATTATTATTATTCTTTTCTTCTTCCTAACTAAACGCTTATTTTTATATGTTGCAATAGTCCTAGGACGATGAAATTTTTATGGCGTATTAGTCACGTGAGAAAATTTTGATTTCAATGATTTTCAGCACCCTATGACGTCATATGACGTCACAGCTAAAAATAGTGAAAAATGGTGTTCGCGCTCTACAGCCGTCATTTATGGTCGGATTTTCTTCAAATTTTCACAGATGGTACATCTTGAATCAAAGGTGTGCATATCCTGTCAGCTAACCTAAATTCCGAAAGACCGAAGTTCTGTGGCTGAAATAAGATTCGAACATAGGACCGAAAATTTCATTTAAGGATTAAAGAGCTTCAGGATGAGATAGAAAGTTAATACTTACACAGTTTGCAGTTCTGCAGAATTTCTACATATATTTTGAGTGGTGACGTCATATGACGTCATGTGACTTCATAGGCATACTTCTAAATTTTCATTTTCGGGCAATGATTTCGACATGATGCCAGTTGTTCAGAGTAATGAAAATTTCAGAGATATGACAGTAAAGTATGCGTTTTTGAACAAAAGCATCTTCAGCACCCTATGACGTCACATGATGTCACAGCTAAAAATAGTGAAAAATGGTGTTCGCGCTCTACAGCCGTCATTTATGGTCGGATTTTCTTCAAATTTTCACAGATGGTACATTTTGAATCAAAGGTGTGTATATCCTGTCAGCTAACCAAAATTCCGAAAGACCGAAGTTCTGTGGCTGAAATAAGATTCGAACATAGGACCGAAAATTTCATTATAGGATAAAAGAGCTTCAGGATGAGATAGAAAGTTGAAACTTACACAGTTTGCAGTTCTGCAGAATTTCAACATATATTTTCAGTCGTGACGTCATATGACGTCATGTGACGTCATAGGCATACTTCTTAATTTTCATTTTAAGGGTAATGATTTTGACATGATGCCAGTTGTTCAGAATAATGAAAATTTCAGAGTTACGACAGTAGAGTATGCGCTTTTGAACAAAAGAATTTTCAGCACCCTATGACGTCATGTGACATCAAAGCTAAAAGAAGTCCATACGAAAAAAAATAAAAGAGTAAAGGGTAGAGAATTTAATATATATTCTTTCTAACGGAATTAATCTTAATATTTTTCAATTTTAGCAGAAAGTCCTATCATTCGTATCAACGAATGAAATCTAGTTATTATTATTATTATTTTTTCACCTTTTGAGGTTCAAATTAAAACAGGTTGCCAATAACCCAGCAGCATGAAATTTTAACAGTGATCAGAGTGACTTTGGCCCTTTTGAATGCATTAATTTTCATCTTCATATGACGTCATGTGACGTCACAGCTAAAAATAGTGAAAAATGGTGTTCGCGCTCTACAGCCGTCATTTATTGTCGGATTTTCTTCAAATTTTCACAGATGGTGCATCTTGAAACTAAGGTGTGCATATCCTGTCAGCTAACCGAAAGTCCGAAAGACCGAAGTTCTGTGGCTGAAATAAGATTCGAACATAGGACCGAAAATTTCATTTTACGATTAAAGAGCTTCAGGATGAGATAGAAAGTTGAAACTTACACAGATTGCAGTTCTGCAGAATTTCTACATATATTTTGAGTCGTGACGTCATATGACGTCAAGTGACGTCATAAGCATACTTCTTAATTTTCATTTTAGGGCAATGAACTCGACATGATGCCAGTTGTTCAGAATAATGAAAATTTCAGAGTTATGACAATAAAGTATGCGCTTTTGAACAAAAGCATCTTCAGCACCCTATGACGTCACATAACGTCAGAGCTAAAAATAGTGAAAAATGGTGTTCGCGCTCTACAGCCGTCATTTATGGTCGGATTTTCTTCAAATTTTCACAGATGATGCATCATAAAACTTAGGTGTGCATATCCTGTCAACTAACCGAAATTCCGAAAGACCGAAGTTCTGTGGCTGAAATAAGATTCGAACATAGGACCGAAAATTTCATTTTAGGATTAAAGAGCATCAGGATAAGATAGAAAGTTGAAACTTAAACAGTTTGCAGTTCTGCAGAATTTCTAAAAAAAAATTGAGTCGTGACGTCATATGACGTCATGTGACGTCATAAGCATACTTCTTAATTTTTTTTAGGGCTTTTGATGCCATTGTTCAGAATAATAAAATTTCAGAGTTATGACAGTAAAGTATGCGCTTTTGAACAAAAGCATCTTCAGCACCCTATGACGTCAGGTGACGTCAGAGCTAAAAATAGTGAAAAATGGTGTTCACGCTCTAAAACGGCCATTTATGGTCGGATTTTCTTCAAATTTTCACAGATGGTACATCTTGAAACTAAGGTGTACCTATCCTGTCAGCTAACCGAAATTCTGAAAGACCGAAGTTCTGTGGCTGAAATAAGATTCGAACATAGGACCGAAAATTTCATTTTACGATTAAAGAGCTTCAGGATGAGATAGAAAGTTGAAACTTACACAGATTGCAGTTCTGCCGAATTTCTACACATATTTTGAGTCGTGACGTCATATGACGTCAAGTGACGTCATAAGCATACTTCTTAATTTTCATTTTAGGGCAATGATTTCGACATGATGCCAGTTGTTCAGAATAATTAAAATTTCAGAGTTATGACAGTAAAGTATGCGCTTTTGAACAAAAGCATCTTCAGCACCCTATGACGTCAGGTGACGTCAGAGCTAAAAATAGTGAAAAATGGTGTTCACGCTCTAAAACGGCCATTTATGGTCGGATTTTCTTCAAATTTTCACAGATGGTACATCTTGAAACTAAGGTGTACCTATCCTGTCAGCTAACCGAAATTCTGAAAGACCGAAGTTCTGTGGCTGAAATAAGATTCGAACATAGGACCGAAAATTTCATTTTACGATTAAAGAGCTTCAGGATGAGATAGAAAGTTGAAACTTACACAGATTGCAGTTCTGCCGAATTTCTACACATATTTTGAGTCGTGACGTCATATGACGTCAAGTGACGTCATAAGCATACTTCTTAATTTTCATTTTAGGGCAATGATTTCGACATGATGCCAGTTGTTCAGAATAATTAAAATTTCAGAGTTATGACAGTAAAGTATGCGCTTTTGAACAAAAGCATCTTCAGAACCCTATGACGTCAGGTGACGTCAGAGCTAAAAATAGTGAAAAATGGTGTTCACGCTCTAAAACGGCCATTTATGGTCGGATTTTCTTCAAATTTTCACAGATGGTACATCATGAAACTAAGGTGTGCATATCCTGTCAACTAACCGAAAGTCCGAAAGACCGAAGTTCTGTGGCTGAAATAAGATTCGAACATAGGACCGAAAATTTCATTTTAGGATTATAGAGCATCAGGATGAGATAGAAAGTTGAAACTTAAACAGTTTGCAATTCTGCAGAATTTCTAAATAAATTTTGAGTCTTGACGTCATTTGACGTCATGTGACGTCATAAGCATACTTATTAATTTTCATTTTCGGGCAATGATTTCGACATGATGCCAGTTGTTCAGAATTATGAAAATTTCAGAGTTATGACAGTAACGCATGCTCTTTTGAAGAAAAGCATCTTCATCACCCTATGACGTCATGTGACGTAAGAGCTAAAAATAGTGAAAAGTGGTGTTCACGCTCTAAAACGGCCATTTATGGTCGGATTTTCTTCAAATTTTCACAGATGGTACATCATGAAACTAAGGTGTGCATATCCTGTCAACTAATTTAAATTCCGAAAGACCGAAGTTCTGTGGCTGAAATAAGATTCGAACATAGGACCGAAAATTTCATTTTACGATTTAAGAGCTTCAGGATGAGATAGAAAGTTGAAACTTACACAGTTTGCAGTTCTGCAGAATTTTTTAAAATATTTTGAGTCGTGACCTCATTTGACGTCATGTGACGTCATAAGCATACTTATAACAAGGATTTTTTTCAATATTTGAAGATGGTGTATGTCAGAAAAGTATATAAGTATGATCAGGTTTGACATAGTTAGCAGAAAGCCCTTTCTTTTGTTCAAAACAAAAGGAGTCTAGTTTTAAATTGAAAGTGCATGTCATAAGGAAAAATATTTGTTTCAAAATCATGACAATGAATTCAGACAACCATTTATAAACGGAAGTTTGCAATATTTCTTATCAGAGTAAGTACTTTAAAATAATATTTCTATTAAAATCGTATCCGGTTTTGCATTCGTTTTAGAATTCGAATACATACGATTATAACAGAAACAAAAATATGATAATACACAATGTTCAGAAAAAAAAGGATTTTTTACAAGTAATTATCTTAAAATATTGTAATGATTTAGAAATAAATAATCTTATAATGATACATGCAAATTCAATTTCAAAGACCTTGTCTATTTCCAACTGAGAAATTGGAAAAAATAATACAAGATTCAACAAAAAA
>CM037788.1:4224048-4274048 GCA_021229015.1 Solen grandis
CATAAATCTTACATTACAGCTATAAATAATTTTGAGTTTTTACATGCAAAACAGAAGTTAGATGTAATGTAATGTTTTAAATAGATATTTTAGTGAGTTATGTATTTATCTGTCTCGATCTTTGATAGATGGGAGTCAAGCGGAGATGAGTGACGGTGGGATGTCAGACTCATCCTACTCCAGTGCTAGGTTGGTATTGAGATACCTGGGTTGTATTGGCAATATTGGGAACTGCTTTTGTGTGTGTTCACATCACAGTTTATGATTTACTTTGCCAAGATATACCAGTATCATTTGAATAATGATTTACTGTCAGTGATGGATCAAGTTCCAGATATCTTAAAAAAGAGTAATTCCAGCTTTTCTGAAATGTTGAAGTTTCATTGCGGTGAAGAATAAAAAGGCATATTTAAATTGAATTCAAAGGAAGTTAATTACTGTTATGCTAAGTAGTATTATGAAATTTACTTTTGATATAAAAGTTCTTGCTATTTTTGAAGGTATGTTTGTGGCATTTAAAGCAACATAGATTATTTTAGGGAAAATGTTGCATTTTAGCCTTATTTGTCATTCATTTCATGCTTCCTTTACTGGTCAGAAGATCATTAAACATTTCAATGTGACTATTACAGGAACTATAATGGTCGTCCCAAGCCAAGAAGATCGCGGCCAGTCAACAGAAGTGGTGTTTCTTCTGCATATCTATCTAGTCCAGACATTGTAAGTTGAGCCATTCCTACAGGGATGTATATCTACTCTGAAAACTAATGGGCTTAAATTTGAACGTCAAGGGGTTACCAAAAAATCAATGGTCCTGACTAGTGATGTTTCAGATCAGGCCTATAACCCAAGATGTTTAGGATTCAATTACCAACTGCAAAATACCAAAGTTGTTAACCCTTTCCCTCATGTAGACTCATTTTGACGCACTCAGTAGGTACCACATAAACCCTGATCTGCAGAACACCACAGTTAAACCTTACCAAATTTAATTGTAAAATCCTCATTTCCAGACCACTGAGGAGCAGCGAACAGCATAAAACCTGATCAGCCTGCGAGTTACTCGCAGGCTGATCTGGTTTTATGTTGTTCGCATAGGTCTTTTCATGGTTTCCTCTATGAGGGAAAGGGTTAAAATTGGTTTGTTTGCATTGTGCTAGGCACTCAACATAAAGGGGAAGTTCTAGGACTATTTGGCCCTGTGCCACAATAATGCAATTAGGTTATGGTGTCATGCCAATTGATAATGGTATCATATCACAGTGAGGCAGCACTATATTTGTTTCAAGTAGACAAAAGTCTACTGTCTGTGAGAGATTAAACAGAAGCAAAAAGACTAACAAACACTAAATCAGATACATGTTTTTTTGAGGATTATGCTCATTTATTTCAAAAATATTTAATTGCTTCTACTCAAGTGACTTTGACTTGTCTATTCTAGTAGTTGTTGAGTCAAGGACAAGTATTTAACTCATGATAGATTAAAGATCAGGAGCGAGAAGTCCTGGGTTCAATCCCAGCATTAAAATACCAAAGTCGTAAAAAATGGCACTGGTATAGCTCCTTTTGCTTGGTGCTCAGCATATATGGATAGTTCCAAGACTGGTTGGTGCGATGTCAGAATAATATGAGTGGGTGTGATATCCTGCCATATGTCTTCGAAATGATACTTCTGTGTGGCGCAGTATATCTGTCTTAAGTAGACATATTCTCAAAATGACTGAAATACTGTCAGCAGGATGTTAAACCCCACCAACAAATATTAATTACTGATATCTTACGTTCTTGTGTTGTTTTTTATTTCAGCCAAAAAAGACAGAAAGCAAAACAAAGAGGAATAAAAATATATATCCTTTTATTATAAAAGACTGATACTTTTAAATTTAAGGGGGCATTGTCTCACGTATTTGTTTTATCATAGACACTCTCTCTTCAGTCCATCCTCAGTATTAAAATGTAGTTTCTTTATAAATTTGGTGTATACATGTAACCATAAAATTTTTTATTTATTATTATTTTTAGCTCACCTGAGCACGAAGTGCTCAAGGTGAGCTATTGTGATCACCTTTTGTCCGTCGTCCGTCGTCCGTGCGTGCGTGCGTGCGTCCGTCCGTCGTCAACAATTTGCTTTAAAGAACATCTCCTCCTGAACCGCTGAAGGGTTTGACCAAACTTCACAGGAATCACCTTATGATGCCTCTATCAAAGTTGTACAAATTATTCGATTGGTTGAAAAAGTAGGTACAGGAGCTAAAAAAGATTTAAAAACTCAAACTTTGAAAATCTTCTTCTGCAAACTGCAAGGCCTAGAGCTTAGATATTTGGTATGTAGCATCATCTTATGGGCCATTACAGATGTGCAAATCATAGCCCTATGGTGAAAATGCCCCCGCACCAGGGGTCACTTGTTACATAGAGTTATATAGAAAATCTTAAAAAATCTTCTTCTGTAAATCCATAAGGCCAGTAGCTTAGATATTTGGTATGTAGCATCATCTAATGGTCATTACCAAGATGTTCAAATCATAGCCCTATGGTGATAAATGCCCCGCACCAGGGGTCACTTGTTTACATAGAGTTATATAGGAAAATCTTAAAAAATCTTCTTCTGTAAATCCATAGGCCCAAGCTTAGATATTTGGTATGTACATCATCTAATGGTTCATTACCAAGATTGTTCAAATCATAGCCCTATGGTGATAAATGCCCCCGCACCAGGGTCACTTGTTTTTACATAGAGTTATATAGGAAAATCTTAAAAATCTTCTTCTGTAAATCCATAAGGCCCAGAGCTTAGATATTTGGTATGTAGCATCATCTAATGGTTTCTTTTCCAAGATTGTTCAAATCATAGCCCTATGGTGATAAATGCCCCCGCACCAGGGGTCCCTTGTTTTACATAGAGTTATATAGGAAAATCTTAAAAATCTTCTTCTGTAAATCCATAAGCCAAGCTTAGATATTTGTATGTAGCATCATCTAATGGTTCATTACCAAGATTGTCAAATCATAGCCTTACGTGATAAATGACCCCGCACCATGGTCACTTGTTTCACATAGAGTTACATAGAAAAGACCTAGACTTAATCTATAGATTTGATGTGAAATATTGTCTAGTACCCACATAATTCATAATTATAGACCAATCATAAAAAAAATATTTTGCAATATTACTAGTTTGAGAGATTATGACTAGATAATGGTTAAAATTTGGCCCTTGATTGAATCACTTTTTACTTTAAATTACATACTTGATATATGTTTTATATTAAAATCAGTATCTACGATTAAAAAAAAAAAAAAAATTGTCAATTGTATATTAAATAAAGGTTTTCTTTAAGAAAGATATGAAAGTACAGATAATCGTATTGTTGGTAATAAAAACACATTCGGTCGTTTTAGGTTATAATATTATTAACCAATGAAAAATTAGGAAACTATTCAGCCCTCCATTTCCGGTTTCAGTTTGGTAGGTATACGATTCTCTTCAGAAATTTCAACGAATTATCGAAGATCATTAATCTAACACTCTCTGCATTAGTCATCCTCAGTATTAAATGTAGTTTCTTTATAGAATTTTGATTAATCTTTAACCATACAAATTTTATAGTTTATTCATTCTTTTTGGCTACTAATATCATTGTTAAATTCAATTTGCTTATGGTAAGTGGATAAAATACACAAGAATTGACATTCATATCATGATACATATTTAAACTTGTGCTACTTTGTATGGGTCTAGAGAAATGGAGTAGAGATACAGAAACTATAGTACTGCAGTATTGCACATCTAGGTCTTTTTTTTTCAAATCAGATTTTGTTTCCTTGACAACAAATTACATTACAAAGTACACCAGAGTCAGAGTATGGAAGGACTAAGTCAGTGAGAAACAAGGAAAATATACCTACAAATAATGGTGAGTACTAGCTTCATATCTGTCACAGTCATTGAATAAGCTCATAAACCTGATGCCCAAGGCCTGTGGAATTTGAATCACCACCATGTTAAAATGCTAGCCAGTCAGACAAAAATCAATGCAGTTGTTAGAGAGTATTGCAATTACTCAGATACTTGGTTGATACTTTTTGTTAATTTTAAACAGTGATATCATTATAATTAGCCTCTGAATCATGGTTCAATTCTCTAAACATGACAGGTGATTGTTACAGTAGCTGAGATGCAGGTATTATCTTAAGTTATATGCATACTACAGTCAAGTTACTTTAATGATGAATTATTTGGATTGACTCATACATAATTCCCAATCTAATCCTTTCCTAATGTACTGTGGAATAACTCAGAAAATGCAACCAAGCACTTACATCAACTCATAATGACCTCTGTAACATGATTATTGGAATACAAGCTTGGTTTGAACAGCTCTAACACACAAGTAGTTTTTGCATCTTTTGCCAGTGCTGAAATGTCTGTAACCTTTATTAAAGTAAACTAAACACTTTTCATCATAGCATATTAAAGCCACAGGAACAACAAAAATATTCATTGTAAATCATATTAGGAATCGGTGTAGTGATTATTACAGCACAGTATTTCTTACACTAACACAGCAATCTGCAAGCACCTTTGACATGAAGATGTGCGTATTTGGATAATGTGATAGCTCATAGCGAGTTAATGAAACTTAGTCGTATAAGAAAACTTCAGTGAAGTAAAACCAGAACCGGAGAAATATCATGTAATATCTTCTAGCAGACTTAAAAATTGTTGCAATTTTATCATCTCTATACTTTCATGTAAAACTGTTGTAAGACTCTTTAAAGCCTATTCATCAAGAGAAACCATGAAAAACCTATGCACAACATAAACCTAATCACCTCAGTAACTCGCAGGCTGATCAGTTTTATGCTGTTCCTGCTCCAGTGGTCTGGAAATGAGGATTATTATTCTTATATTGGTAAGTGTTTACTGTGTTCTGCAGATCGGTTTATGAGGTAACCTATGAGTTGGTCAAATGAGTCTATATAGAGGAAGTTAAAGACCCCTGATATTGATTTGTCAAAGAAATAGAAGAACATATCTACTGCACTGCATTCATCGATTAATATCCTAATTGAAACCCTAGTATTACTTAGAGGTAGAATATTGTTGTAATAAATTAACAGATCTCTGAATATGCCAGAAATGATGGTAGTAAAAGTGTCTTCATTTTTGCTTCAGGTATGGATGACAGTGACTTCTTTGATAGGTCTGCAGAAATATCGGAGATTGATGAGAGACTAAACCGGTTACAACAGCTAATGAAGACCAGCATGAGTTGACCTATCAAATAGAGGATATCTTGGATACCCAACACACAGATGTGCCTATATACATCTCCTCCTTCTATCAAGTGCCAAATACACAGGCACCAGGCCTGATACAGCTGAATATAAACGAAAAATGGTGATATTGTATCACAAACAATGATGCACATGATTGCTTCGAAATTAGCTAAAAAAAAATCATGCTATATAAGGAGTTAAAGCATGCATTATATCATGTAGTTTTCATTTCAGTTCAAGTAATAACAACTATTAGATAAGTATGGTTGTAATCTAATTTATTTATGAAGTATGGGTTGAAATTAAAACATTTTATAGATCTGATATATCTGAATAATATGATAATATGGATATCTGTGATTTGAAATGAAAACTAAAAAGATTAAGGTAATTTATACAAAACGTGTGTATCCAGAAATGTGTTTTAAGTCTGAGGATTATGGGAGTTTCATAAAAAAGAAATGCATTTTAATTCTCATTTATTTAATTTATAATCATTATCCCAATTTCATATGTATCCATATTTGGCCAGTGCCTTAGCTTTTCAGAATTTCTTGCTGTTATATTGTTTTTAGCTTTTCTTTTACTTTTCTCTCCATATTCTATTTTTTCTACTTCAACTGAGATTGTACTAGACACTGTGATGAGATGTTTTCAAGGTAAACAGATTAAGGATGTTATTGTTCTTTAGAAGATTTATAGCCAGTAGTAGATGTTCAGTATTTCTTTAATAATGTTTATCAGTATTTATTTATGTGCCTTGATTATGATATTTAGTCTTAAAGTAGGATAAAAATAGATTCCCACCACCACACACCCTGCAAAATATAATTGTGAATTTCGTCCTGTCAGTGACAAAGCATTCTGTCCTGCCATGCTCTTTTAGTTTGAACATATTGTATTAATAGACATATAGAAGTGATGAAAGAATCAGATCAGAAGCAAATTCTGCTTATTAAGAAAATTTTAGTTTTTGTTTTTCATATTAACAAACAATATTCATTGAACAGTACTCTTATCCTTACCTTGACTACAAAAGTGACCTTGACCTGAATTTGTGCTTGACATTTACAAATAATACACATGTAGATGGAAATTTTGATCAAAAATAATAATATGTCCATTCACAAATTTATCTCATAATCACAATTTCTTAAAATAATTCAAACAGAACTTTGACCTCGAAATTCACCCATAATGATATGCAACCATTGGTTAAATGTGATAGTATGTACCAAGTATACCGAACATCCCTTATAACATTAATCTTTGGACATAACCTTTACATTGACTTTGTGACCTTGACCTTCAGATGACATGAATCTTTTTGATTCAGTTATTATTAGTTATACAGTTTCCTGACAGTGTACATGATTGAAATGAATTATGTCACCCTCGACTAGCAGCTCCAGTTATTATACTGCAAAGTTTCGGTCCTATTTCTGAGTTAATGAATATTGATAAGGCGTCTTATACATATTCCCAATGTACTCTGTATATTGACAAATCAGAAATTTATTTTGCTGTATAATAACATTTATTGTATAGGCCTTACAAGTCAACTTCAGTGGTGACAGTACTTTCTGTATGAAAATATTTACTAAGTCACAATAGAAGGCTGCTTGATCCTATATTAAAGAGTACAGTGGTACTTTGTTGTTGTTTTATCAGTTCTGAAGAAATTTTATGTAATATTTAATAGACAACTTTTTTGCTTTTAATTGTTTGGAATCACTCTTAGAGTTCATAATATGGATAATTGATTTTTTGATCTGTGATCCACTTGGAATGTTTGATTCTTGATTTTCGTTTTCTATTAAGATACATTCACATTTTCAAGTGACCACTATCATGCGGTGATGTTTTATCTGACATGCATTGTAATACAGCTAGTCCAAACTATTGTTGTAAGTTAATTTAAGTTTTGAAAAGAGAGGATCATATAGGCTTGCCTAGTCTGTCTGTCTGCCACAGAATCCTGTGTCTTTCATATTTCCAAAACTAAATGAACCAGAGTCATAAAACTTTACTAACCAAATTGAATGGAAAAAAAAATATCTTTTTTATCCACATAGCTCATATAGTGTAATTTTCAGATATACTGTAAATTGTTTAGATTTCTTTTTCTTCAACATAGTTGCTTCCAAACTGCAGCAACTTACATTTGCCAAATGAATCTTTTGTCTTTACTTATTATGTAACAATATTTTTTTTAACGTGACAAAAAAAGGAGCGTTTTTAAGATAATTATATTGATCCCCACTTTATTATATGTAACTATTTACTATTTTTTATTCCATAGTAATAGAGTAAGGGTTAATCAAGTGAAAGAAATGCTTTGGGTGATGGAAAAAAAACAAGCTGCAGATTAAAACCACCGCTTGTTTCAATAAGTATACCTCCCTATCACATCCACACAGTAAACTTTTGATTATGATGTTATCATATATTTATGTTTGTTCATAAAATGATATGTGCATCATGTGTTTGATAATCAGATAGCTTGAAATGAAATGGGATAAGTGTATCATCAGTGAATAACCCCACAAACCTAGAAGATGATATCCCGATCTGCCTTATCCCTCCTAATCATTTTGTTTTCTCTTGGTTAGTCTTAATTAACATTTATTTGTTGATTTCATTAGTAACGCACCAAAGAATGATTTTAATTGTGCCATAGATAAAATAAAACAATGAAGACCTAGAAGCCTTTTTCTGTGATAATGTGCTTAAATTAGTAAGAAGGTGGCAATAAAAAATCTCAAGCAATAAAATGATGTTAACAGAGTTTATTACCTTTAGGGTTTGTAGTTCAAGCTTTATCTTTCCTAATACTGAACACTTTTGCCCTGGTCATAAGAAAATTGTTTTTATTGGGATTCAGTCCCATTTGCAATAACTAAAATGTACTTGAAATATCAGGATTAGCTGTATGTTAACCATCCATTGAAGTTACTTACTTGACTGGGGAGCAATCAACTAGATCTGTAAGTAAGTCTTGCGGGGTTATCTAGAAAGTTAACCACACTGGATTTGAACTCAAAGCACTTAGATCAAGGGTCGCAGACTCAAGCATTTTACTGTTTCAAAGCTATATGTATTGTGTTCTCATTTCATATATATAATATTCTGAATTACAAACATTTTATAATGTTACTTTCAGTATTCCTTTTTAATTTAGTATAAAGAATAGAATTCAGAAAGCTGTTTTCATTCTGAAAAAAAAATGAACGGTGTACACAACTTTGTATCTATATATGGTGGATTGGAACCAAACTGTAAGGCAAGAGTATTTATAATTCGCAGATGCAAAGTACTGGTCCAAACTGGAAGCTGTCTTAAAGGATTAGTAGAAATTGTAAAATAAAACTTGATTTTCAATCAACATAACAAGAAATAAATTTACTTTTAACAGTGTTATGTGCTCATCTGAAAGCAAATGAACTGTAGAGAACGGGATAAAACTTGATTAGAAGGTTATTTGCAACCTGAGCTGGTTTAACCATGTCACGTGGGTCTCCTTCCTGCTGCCTATGAAGTAATACATAGTTTCATCAGCGGATAAATTGATCCCACACTTCTGCCCATGTTGGCATTATAAACACGGATGAGTATGCACCGGAGCATACATGTATATTATATATTTGTATATGTGAAACGTGTTCATCAAATGTGACTTGGATATATAAATAATTTTTTGCTGTATTTGTATATACTGTTTGTCAGCGATAATTATGAAGTAGAAGCTATGTTATATATATATTGCATGTTGACTTGATATTTTATGAATTATTCTTAATTCTTATATTAATAAGAATAGATTTATCCTGAAACACTTGACGTGTAGTTTTTGTATTAAATCCTATGAAACAAGCTAGATGTTTATCAATAGAAGCCAGTGTGAGGTCAGCCGCAGTGTAATGATATTACTGCATGGTTTTTCAAAGAGCAGAAAAAAATATTTTCTGATTCATGGATTTTGTACGAAGCAAAAATGTTTGGTAAGACCAATAAGGGACTGTAGATTAGTGGAATCGAAGCTCAATTCCATATGTTGAAGAAAGCATATACATGTATTCTTATTAATGTTTGTGATTCAAATTTCGGTTTCAAAAATAAATAATAATAAGCATTATTTAGAGCGTCCGCCGCGAGAGGTCCTTGATTCGATCCGCAGTCGAGACATACCTAAGCCGTTAAAATCGTGTAGGTAGCTCGCTGCTTGGCGCTCAGCAATGATTTGATTTTGACGTTCCATTCGAGAAATAAAATCAATTATCAAATGCAATTTGTGATATACTGTATAATTTTATTTATTTAAGTTTCTGCATAGTGCATGTTATATCTTATACATTTAAATAGCCGAAAGAAACAATGCTAGTATGGATCTTACGCAACACTCGCGGTAAACAATAATTGTTATCTATTTTTAGCTCACCTGAGCACAAAGTGCTCAAGGTGAGCTTTTGTGATCGCCCTTCGTCCGTCGTCGTGCGTCGTTAGTCGTGCGTCGTCCGTCGTGCGTCGTCAACAATTTGCTTTAAACGACATCTCCTCTGAAACCACTGGACAGAATTTAATGAAACTTGGCAGGAATGTTCCTTGGGCGAGGCTCTACAAAAATTGCTAAAATAAAGTTGATCCATGAAGAACTCTGGTTGCCATGGCTACAAAAAGAAAAAGAATTTGAAAACTTTAAAAATCATCTCCTTCAAAACTACTGGCCAGATTTCAAAATTATTTGGTACAGATGTTCCTTGGGTCAACCTCTACCAAAGTTGCTAAAATTATTCTGATCCGTAAAAAAACATGGCCGCCAGGGGCGGGGCTTATTTGCCTTATATGTATATAGAGAAACTTTTAAACAACATCTCCTCTGAAACCACTGGACAGAATTTGATTAAACTTGGCAGGGATGATCCTTGGGTCAACCTTCACAAAAGTTGCTAAAATATACTTGATCCATGTAGAACTCTGGTTGCCATGGCAACAAAAAGAAAAAAAAATATGAAAACTTTAAAAATCATCTTCTTCAAAACTACTGACCAGATTTTAAAATAAATTGGTACAGGTGTTCCTTGGGTCAACCTCTACCAAAGTTGCTAAACATTTTCCGATCCGTAAAAAACATGGCCGCCAGGGGCGGGGCTTATTTGCCTTATATGTATATAGGGAAAACTTTAATCAACATTTCCTCTGAAACCACTGGACAGAATTTGATTAAACTTGGCAGGAATGATCCTTGGGTCAACCTTCACAAAAGTTCCTAAAATAAACTTGATCTATATAGAACTCTGGTTGCCATGGCAACAAAAAGAAAAAAAAATGAAAACTTTAAAAATCATCTTCTTCAAAACTACTGGCCAGATTTTAAAATAAATTGGTACAGATGTTCCTTGGGTCAACCTATTTATCTCAGGTGAGCGATTTAGGGCCATCATGGGCCTCTTGTTTAAAAAAAGTAACTGGTAAAAAACTAAATATATCTTCTTTTAAAAAAGGTCATCATTGGTACTCTACATTGATATTTGATATGATTGTCATATGTAATTTTCAACATCGCATTTGTTCTTAAATTAATAACTGATAATGTAATAATTACATCAATACTAAATTATTACGATGATTTACCGTTAAAGCTGACTTGTCATAATATTATCCTTTCACAACATTTGCACCACGTGGGAATGTGCATCCCCACTTGGGGGGGGGGGCCACCGTGGCCGAGCGGTTACAGTCATGGACTACAAATCTCTCAGCCTCTCACCGCTGTGGGTTCGAATCCCGGTAGGGACTTCGGATTTTTCATGTGAGGAAGCCTTCCAGCTGGCTTGCGGTAGGTCGGTGGTTCTACCCGGGTACTTCTGTGTAGTCGGGGTCTTCCTCCACCTGTAATTAGCTGGACGTCGCTATATGATTGAAATACTATCGCAGCGATGGTAAACCCCAATACAACAACAACAACAACATCCGCACTGGTCATCGATATTAGCGTTGAGTATGGATGGTGACTCAGTGACTTTCATTATGAAATCCGGAAATTCAATGTCATCGGCAATAACAGCGACAACAACAGCTGAAATATTATGTAAAACTTATATATTTATATACTATACAACTCCTATACAGTCAATCCTGTCTATAAAGACCACGAATAAGGAAATAAAGAAGTGTTTGGTTTTTGACCAAAGGTGGTCTTTTAGTCAACGCGGATTAATTTACCAAATGTATTTCTTATTCGGGAAAAAATAATAGCTTTCTGTAGCAGTAGGTTACATAAAAGTGGTTATTTTTCGGAGGTAGAATTTAGCAAAGGTTTGACAGTACATGTATATGTATATCACAAATGGGACAAAATTCCGCAATTACCGGAGGCATACTGCGAGAAAAAAAATAGAATACATGTATACATTTATATACATATATACATATGAAGTGACTCTTAAGTATAAATGCATTATTATTTCTATACAGAACAAGTAACATCAAGGAATTAATGTATGATTTTGCAAAATATAGAGACATTTCACACATTAAAGTGCATCGGATCATTCTGAGTAAAAAAAAAATGCGCGTTAACATTCCGAGTAAATAAAATGCGACTGAACATTCAAAGCAACGCTCGGGACGTACGAAAGTTTTTGTCTTACCTAGGAAAATTTCGGCTGCTTTGCCAATATTGATGCGGGTTTTTTATTATTATTATTATTTATTTATCTATCATTTCATGATTGACTTTTCATGTACAATCATCAACATTTATAGATAACAGCTTAAAACACAACTTAAAACCCGAATATGTAGGAAAATATAATTATTGGATTATTAATATGTTTTCTTTCTAAGAGCGGCGATTTTTATCTTACTTGGAAAAACGAAAATTAAATTTAAAAAAATGTTTTCTCAGTAGATCTACCAAAATATTTTTGTAATCAATTTAACTTCTCGTGAATGTGCTCAGTAGAATATATGAATATCTCACTGACTGTTCTCAGTTGCTTTCTGTTTGATCATGTCGGACGCCTTCTCGCTACCATTATAACCGGAGCGTTCGTGTTCCCCGAAGTCACATTTGGAAATATAGACGCATCAACAACACGAAGTCCTTTAATTCCTCGCACGTGCAATTTTGTGTCTACAACAGCAGTTGGGTTGTCGTCTGCTCCCATTTTACAAGTTCCAGAATAATGATATACACTGGTCGCTATATGGCGTGTAATGCACTCCCAGTATGCATCAGTGCGAAACGTGTGCTGTGAACAAAATGGCATCTTCATCTGACTGACGTCAGCACCTAATTTTCTCATAGTTGGCGTTTCAAGGAATTTCTCCCACACTCGAATGCCCCCAATGAATTTCTCAATATCTCTGTGGTCAGTCAGATACTGAGGATCAATATATGGGTGATCAAACGGGTCAGCGCTGCGTAGTTTTAATATACCTTTACTCTTTGGTCGTGTCACGCTAATCAAGGTACCAAATCCATACAAAGAACTATCGTTATCAGTTAATTCTGCCGCAATTTCTTCTGTATAATGATAAAGGAATGCTAAACCTTTTTTTGTCATAAGAATGTTAGTAAGTAAATACTGAATATCGGGATACGTTTTCCCTTTGTTTGATTCATTTAGATGTAAAAATACAGACCCCTCTGTTCCACAAATCGACTTTGGGCCTCTTCCGAAAAGGTGATACATGAGATTACTCCACATGCTATCTAAGTAATCTTCTGTTATGCTAATCGGTTCATTTATTTTAGAAAGCAGAGGTACCAGTTGGTGGTCCTGGAGATTTTCTCCAACAGGAAGGTCAGCTTTGACTGGGATATGAAGTTGCTCGAGATGTTGTCGTGGCCCAATACCAGAAAGCATTAACAGCTGGGGTGAATTTATTGCACCTGCAGATACTATAACTTCCTTTCTTACTCGAACAAATGTTTTACGACCATTTCTTATGATATAAACTCCTTTCGCAATATGGCCTTCAATATGAATTTTGGTGACAAACGTATTAATTGCGATATCTAGATTTTCTCGTTTTCCGGCTGTGCTGAGATACTCCACTGCTGTACTACTGCGCACACCGTTCCGAATTGTCACTTGAGCCTTTCCAAACCCTTCCTGGTATTCACCATTGTAATCAGTGATGTTATAGCCAAGCTCTTGTCCAGCTTTTAAATACAAAGATGCTAACTGTGTCACCTCTCCTGCAATGACAGGTATAGGCCCGTCCGTGCCGTGGTATTCTGAAGATTTGAATTCTTCTAATTGCATATCTTCAGATTTAAGGAAATAAGGTAAAACGTCTTTAAACCCCCATCCTTCACATCCATGTCTCGCCCATTCGTCAAAATCAAACCTACTTCCTCGTGTATATTGAAGGGCGTTCAGCATGTTTGACCCTCCCAGTACTCGACCTCTAGGCCAGTAGGCTCTTCCCCCATTCATCCCAAGCGTTGAAACGGACTGGGGTTCCGTATAATAGCCCCAGTCGTATTCTGACTGTTGGAGAGTTACCCACATAGCAGGAATATGAAGATCCGGGTTCTCGTCGTAAAATCCTCCTGCTTCGAGAAGCAAGACCTCCTGGTCATCATCTTCCGATAGTCTGGCCGCTACTACTGACCCGGCTGTACCCGCTCCAACCACAATATAGTCGTATTCTTCAGCTATGTGTTCACTAATGATAGATCTGTCCGTTAAGACATTGGGTTTAAGAAATAAATTATAGGACATCGATACGAGGATACACAGCAAAGCGGGCTTCATGTAACCCATCCTTACAGGCTCTGAAATTTGAAAGGAAAAAGCTATAAAAGTAGGCAGGCAAGTATGTCTAATATCTTAATATTGCGCAGGATAACTGCGATATGCATAAAATAATATTTGATAATTTCAAATGAAAATTATAAAAATATAATTTCACTCTTCCCAAAATAAAATAAGAAAAAAAGTTTTTCTTTTAGTAGTGGATGCAATATCTCATTTCATCTCGTGGAATTCGAAATGGTATCTTCACGAATTCAATTTTCGAAGTTCTTTCTATGAAACAAACTTTACCTTGCACAAAGCCTCTATTTAAATAAGATATTTACAACACTGTCCATTGAAGACGACCCTTTGCTTTGAAAAATATATATATCTGTTTGTACTATTGGTATTTGCAATAGAGTGTTCAGAATTTAAACGTACTAAGCATAATTAAATAATTGTGCATATATGCAAGCTGCGTAAATATATCGGCGGTCTCTCTGCATGAATCTTTATATCGGCAGCCTCTCTGCGTTCGTACAGTCATTCTTTGTCATTAACAATATGCGAGATGGACGGAGGGCCAAGAAAAGACAAGCGGTCACTTTAAACAGGTGAGTTGCTCAAAATTAAGTATTGCACGGAACATTTGAGTATCTTTGTTGCGTATCGGCAACATTTGTTTAATGTCTTAATCGTCAGTCATCAGTCTATATTTTCAAAACCAGTAACAACAACCGTATACAATATAATTAAAAAAACATCTTCAAATAAGAAAAGTACCACATCATTTTTAGTACAGAAGCTCATGATAAGTTAACGTATGTTACTTAAAACAAATGTTAAGTCTTCACAACAAATGTAGTCTTCACAATAACTGGAAAGTCTTCACTTTCAAACAAAGTATCTTCAAATATACTGAAAGTCTTCACTCTCACACAATGAATCTTCACAAAAACTGGAAGTCTCACTCTTCACAACAATTATCTTCACAATAACTGGAAAGTCTTCACTCTTCACAACAAATGTAGTCTTCACAATAACTGGAAAGTCTTCACTCTTCACAACAAATGTAGTCTTCACAATAACTGGAAAGTCTTCACTCTTCACAACAAATGTAGTCTTCACAATAACTGGAAAGTCTTCACTCTTCACAACAACTTTTGCGTTTAGTCTTTACAGTGTGCATGTATATTTTAGAGATGCAGTGTACGTTTGTACATTGTAATACTTACCACCAACAAACAAATCTCTAGAAGATATCAGCCTGATAGCTTAACGTTCAAGTAAAGCGGGTCAATAGCTAGTGATAAACCCAGAGGTGCTCGATCTATTGATAACGTATTTATATCACTATGACCTCACATGCACCATAACTCACATGTGAATTACAAGTTAAACTCCGCTTCAAAAAATAAGAAAAGGTACTTCCAATTATGCATATAAGATTTCAACAAAACCTGAATACGCGAATACGTTTTAATATTGTATTTAAACAAATTATGGTAACTGATTTGGTGGAAAAAACATATATCTCCTTATCTTAAGCGTTATAAGTCGCATATTTTTTGTCCATGCAAACCTGGTTTCACTCCTTGAAACGTTCAAACGTTGCTTCATATCAATTATTTCTAAAATACAGTTTCGAGTTTTGGTTTTAAAAATATTAACAAATTTTAAATATTTTCACATATCTGCAAATGTATGAAATATACCTTTCGTTTTCAGAGTATAAAAGCACACGTATTTGCGGACATTTTTACTCTAACCTTAATCTACCCTAATCTTTTGCAAAATGTTCGAAGATTTCGCTCTACGGGTATATTCGATTTCTGCTTTACAGAAACCATACACCTTGTTTGTGTATAAATTAAAAATAGAAATAAGGTATGAATAAATTATTAAACATAGCATTTCAGGGCATATTTAATGTTCAGATATCTCATAATAAAATTTAAAATGGAAAATCACCAACTCAAAAGCAGCTTCTATGTGAAAATTTCAGAAGTACCTATTTAAGCGAAATATATCATAAGACAAAATTTCACAACATCCTCAACATAAAATCAACATACGAGGGTGTTTCAAGGGTGGTTTCCTCTATATTTCCTCTTCTTCGGTATATCAAATTATGTTAAACTTATAACAACGGTCCACGAAATTCTGAAACAACCCTAGCACACCATTTTACTACACGGTATGTTTCAGAACACGCTCCGCCCACTAGAATATAGTGCCATGTCTGAACAACTCTGGATTAAGGGAAAATTCCCGTATTCTTTCAGTAGATCTTATATTTTGTGGACTTTAAAGGTTAATTAAGCCTCCTTTTCGACCCCTTTGACATGGCATTCCACAAATAACTAAACTTACTTTTTAGGTAACCTTACATCATTATTATATCGTTTTATATGCGTGTGTATTTGTAGTTTTCTTGTATCTTATTTATATAGACCATGTGGTCATTCATTTGTATGGAATATTGCAAGCTTAAAACAACCAAATTTTGACATTCGTGTTTTGTTGACCGCATTCTAATCCCTATTCCCATATTTTGGTGTTTAGACGTCGCAGAAACTAGGCACCACACACTCACTTATTTTCTCCATATAAAGACATCAGTCTATTTCATGACATTTAATTTTAAAGAAAATCTGTTCGTTTTGTTTTTGTTGTTTTTTATGAAGATGCAATATTTTATTTCATCGAGTGAATACGTCACCTGCGCGAATACAATTTACGAAGTTCACTCGATGAAATAAAATTAATTGAACCCGGGTTTGTCGACAAAATAAACGAATAAAACAACCCCATAAAAGTAAACTTTTTTTGAATCGGCGCGACGAGATCTTTCCAATGATACCCATATTATACAGTTTAGAACGAAATAAAATTTGGGTTTAAAAATCTCTAAACGGCCATAATTCAAAATCAGCTTAAAATAGAATCGACAAACCCGGGTTCAAATGAAAGGTTTTAACTTGCTCTAATGTTTGGTGAAATAAAACAGACAAGTTTCAGTGTAAATGGTTGCACATATGTATTATTATCATCACAGAGTAGATATATTATTTACTTTTAATTATTATTTTATAGTAGACATATGATCACTATTATTATCATTATAATGATTATCATTACATTATTTTTATTATTATTATTATTATTATTATTATTATTATTATAGCAGTAGTAGTAGAAAATATCTTTTAGGACACTGTCTGAGATCGAATGGAAGTGACCCTCAATTTCCGCGAGTAGATTACAGATCAAGTATACAAGTCATCTCTGTATACTAAAAATGGCCGCCACGCATGCGCCATACAAATATAAGTCTGACATAAAATGGCCGTCAACAACATTGCCACAAAAAGGAACACATATCCTCAAAAAGTAAGATAACTGTAAGAATATATCATTTAGATTTCTGCACTGTACATTTACCAGTGTTTAGTTATTATTGCACACTTATCGTATCTTGAAGCTGTGGTGGCACTGGTAACGTACCCGACTGCGGATCCGAATTGCAAGGCATTTCAACAATAATTTCTATAATGAAATAAACTTCTTCAAGAAATAACTGACAGAAATGTTAATTACACGCGATCTTTGTGTTCATTTATTGCGCCATTTGTTAGCGAATAACGATTCATGAAACTTCAGGAATTTGGGGCTCTCCACAGGGTCAAATTTTTGATGAACTCAGTAAAATTGTGTAAAGTGTCGCAGAAAAGCATTAAATAAAATGAAAATTGTTAGTTTCAGAGAAATATTCATTTTATTTCCTTTTCGTGAGGAGGAAAATCAAGATGTTATCAAAATGTTGATATCCCTCCTCACTCGATGAAATGATATTCCACTGAAACCAACAATCATCCTCTATACATTTGCTATGACGCAGTGGAAGAGAAGATAACATGCACGTACTTTGATAAGCTTTCAGCTTAAGGAGGATAGATTCGTTAAATGAAAAGATGATGCAGCTGTGTCACGCATCACTTTTCTTGTGAAATTTAAAAAAAAGTCTATTTTTACCAAAAAGGGGAAATAATAACATGTAACATGAAATATCTCCAATACAAGTAAGGTGGGGTATTTCTAATACATAAATATCTATCAGTGCAGAAATACTGGAAAAAATCCGATAATTGTTTCAGCAAACAAAAATCTTGGAAAATTAAAAATAAGTAAAATTTTCTAAATACAAACGCGCCTAAGAATTTGTGATGTGGCACAACTATATACTTATAGTTGTGTTGTTGTATCAGATAAACATTAAATTAAGGTGTTTTATGATATTCCTTCAGTTTTGATTGTGTATTGGTGACAGTGCGTTTTAGTTAATTTCTTTAAAGGCCCATTATATTTCATAATGATTCAATTTTCATGAAAGAAAATATGAAATAGCATTGACATATGGAAGACTAACACAAATGTTACATAATGTGCAAATATCGGCTGTAAAATAACATTTAAACGCATTGAACTGTTGATCAATTTAGTATATAGGATGTCTGTAACGGTCTGTAAACGGAAATAATTTGAATTTGAAAATCCGTTGTCGAGTCACAGTTTTTCTGCTACGTCATCTGTGCACTCATGGTTCGTTAACGGAGACATTCGGAAGTTCTATGGAAAAAATAGATCTGTGGAATATGCAAATTAGTTGTTTTAGTAAACAACTGAATGATCTTAAATAAAAGATCATTTCTTATTTATGCATTTAGTAAAGTTGTCAACGTATATGTACAGATTGCATCTTGTAATAAAACTGTAGCACGCTTTGCTCCTCTGTCCGAAGATACACTACTTTTGGAAGAATAATAGGCCTATAATACAGGCCAACTACAAGGGATAAAAATAAAGGCTTGGTGCAAAATCAAGCACGTGAGCTATACTTGTTCATACATTTTTTCTCGTACTCTGTAAAACAAGTTCAACAACTCCGAGGTGGTCTAAAAGCGAAGTATTTCCGTATGTTTATAACAATAAATCTAGTGGAGATCATGCACCGAGTCAATCAGATAAACTGGATAGATAACGTCAATGATTACATTTTCTATTGGCAAAATCGAAAAATTAAAAAGAAAGAAAGTTACTTCGTATTACATTGTATTAAAAATATTAAAAACAATAATGTAAGCGCAGGAAACGTATACTCTACAATTAAAAAAATACAATGTAGATATTTCTATATTTACATGTATTTTAAAATGATCATTTTAATATATACTTCTATATTTTTATATCATTATACATGTGATGGATTAGTGATAATATATAACGTAAAAAGAGACTGACAAATGCAGGTATACATTTGCTGAAGTACCTTTTGTAAATAAATTTCTTCAAGTTTAAATTTGATCTAGTTCTCCCCTGCTTAACAATTAGTTGAAAATAACTGAATAAATATGGTACGAGATACATGATATGATTTTGATTTACAATTATTCCTTACGTGATCCCCCATTTTCTATCCAGCAACAAAGTAATCATATATAATGTCTGGACTTACCGTTCATCCACAGATCATCAACTGCGCAGGTTCATGAACAAGCTGGTTGTTAACCCCTTATCATGACAGATTAATGCGAGTGCAGGTTTGTTGTGCACCATTCAAGGCTCAATATTTCGTCGACGATTAAAGCAGCACGCTCACAGTTAATCGGTAGAAATAAAAATAAAATTGTTTATTCTCTCTTAATGGTGGTGAAGTCTTTGATTCCTCTTAAAAAAAGAACTCGGCAAGTGTAGGTCGCATTGCATTCGCTAATATTGAATATGATCAGTCATGTGACCCCACACGGAAATAGAAGTTCCAAAAGTAGGTTTCATAATCATTGATATAGTTTTAAAACCGTTCGTAACGCTATAGCCAGTGATGGAGAAATTACCTATATTTTCTAAAGTCACGTAGTGCTGTAATCAAAGGTACCTGTACGTTGCTTTGACCTGAAAAACTGCCGCATTGAAAAAATCAACAACCTCATGTATATTAAGGTCAAAGCAACGTACCGGGTACCTTTGTTTGTAATATATTTACAGACAAGGATTTCCGTAGAAAAAATGTCGAAGTTTTGGCAGGCCTTTTTTCATGCATATAGATATTTAATAATAATTTGATAAATTATTCAACATGATGGGTCGGTGTGCAGGCGCATGACCTAGGTTCTTAACTTAAAGTTTTAGGTCACACTTTGACGTTAAAGGTAAAATGTTACTTCCTCATGCATAAAAGGACTTTGAAGCCACGGTTCAATATTATAAAGATAAGGTATGCATTCAAATACTGTTACAAACATAAAAATGCACAATTCCATATAGTAAACCATAAAATATCAAGTCATGACGGTATGACCCCATGAGTTTTCAGCTCTGTACCGAATGTACAATATTGGCTGTTTCATAAGTTTTTTTCGGGTACAATTTGCTCACAAACTTATAATAATAATTATATTTATCTTCTTAAGTGTGTGTGGGGGGATTGTTTTTTTTTTTTTTGTTTTTTTGTTGTTTTTTTTATTGCATGCTTAATGTGAACTCTTTTCTTTTTGTAAAATTAAGAACAGAAAATGACAAGAAAACAAATACCGCAATATATAAATGGAATTTCCCCGAAGAAAATATTCACCATTCTGTACAACTATAGAATTATTTGTTTAATGTAGCATTTCATTCCTAACAAACTTGTTTTTATGGATTAAAATCCAAATATTCAATAAAAGTTATCCGAAAAGTTTAATACAAGAGGGCCAAGATAGCCCTGAAGTCGCTCACCCGAGAACCATTGCCTTGATTGCATATTGTAGCATAGTCATTTTGAATACATACTCCATGCAATGATACATTTAGAACTTGTTTCCATACAAAAGCTTTACCTGATATCCACATTTAAGTCATAGCCAAATATAAGTCTGGGCTGGGATGGGTAAATTTTGAATCCTCCCTAGGGTCATGATTTGAACAAAGTTGGTAGAGGTCCACTAAACCATGCAATGCACCAAAAATTTAAACTCTAGACCATGCTGTTTCTGACAAGAATATTTTTTTTAAAAATCCATATGAAAATTAATGTAAAACCATGTGACCCACTAGGGCGGAGCCAGTTGTGACCCAAGGGCCTTAATTTGAATAAACTTGGCAAACGTCCACTAGGTCATGTTATACACCAAATATCTTAACTCCAAGTCATGTAGTTTCCGATTAGAAGATTCTTCTAGTTTTTGACCCATAGAAGTATTTTTAAATCACTGACCCCTTCTGAGAGTCAACTTTGACCCCAGTGTCATAACTTGAACAAAATTCGCTGAGGTCCACTAAATGATACTACATACCAAACCTCCAGACCCAGGCCCTGTTTCTGACAAAATGATTGTTCAAGTTTTCTTTCCCATAATATATATATATATATATATATATATATATATATATATATATATATATATCAACGAGCAACTTAAATAATTAACTTCTATGCAACGTGCTCGGGGTGAACTACTGGGATCACCCTTCGTCCGTCGTCGCCCGTCGTGTGTCGTGCGGCGTCAACAATGTTCTTTAAACGACATCTCCCCTGAAACCGCTTTGTAGAAATCGAAGAAATAAGGCATGAATGATCCTTAGGTGGACTTCCACAAAAGTTGCTAAAATAAACTTGATCTATGCATCAACGCCATGGCAAGCAGCAGAATTTCATCTAAAAAGCTTTAATGATGTTCTCCTCTGAAATCAATAGTCAGAATTCAATTTCATTTAGCACAATGGTCACATCGTGGCTGTTTACCATAATTGCTAAAATGAAAATATATTTCTCATATAGCCTATTTAGAAAATTTCAAAAATCTTCCTCTTTGAAACGATTGTCGGAATTTAATTTCATTTGGCACAAATGGTCATCTCATGACTGTCTCCCATTATTGCTAAAATGAAGTTGATCCCTTGAAAATGAGACCCAAAGGAGATCGGCTTATTTCCTAACATACTCTGTATAGAAATTTTAAAGTTCTTCTCTTCTGGAACTGATGTTCTTCTTTAAAGTTCTAACCTCATGGTCCTATACCATAATTACTTTAGCATTTTGATCCATTGAAAAAAAGTATTCTTTGCATCTGAAACTTGAATGCGGTTGCTGCGGGAATAAACCATATTAAATCAAGTCGCAAGAATCATTATAAATAAGCCTATTATTCTGGAGAGCAATGTATGGCCCTCGTGTTTATGAAAAACCTTGATTTGGACCTTAAACATATAATACTAGTACATGGTTTAAAAAAAGAAGTTAACTAATACAAACCTTTTAAAATTAAAAAAAAAAAACCAAGAAACGAATAATAAAATTTGGTTATTCTCCAATTAAAAAGACATTTTCATTTGGAAATGTTCAGAATATATCAAAAACAGGGCACCTGAAAAAAAAAGACCTGTTCTCCAAACAAAAATATGGATAAGAAGTTTCAACCTTTTTTATCAGGAAAATGAATTTGGACTAAAAGTTTTCCATTAGAAATTTGCAACATTTCTAAAATAGGAGATGATTCAAATTCAGACAGCATACTGGTGTATTATATGCGCTGTTATAAAAAAAAATAGAATGAATTTCATTGGTAAATATGTCGATTAATTTTCTAAAACTTACTGCACTGCATTTTAGTCTAGACCCAGATTATCAATTTAACATAAAAATAATATATCGTTAGAAATTATTTAAGTGTGAATCAAAAGAAGGCATTATTATAATAATCTTGAAATAAGATTTAAAACATATATGGACATGTTCTTCATGTTGAAAACGCTTTTGAAACAATCCTCTTTCAATGCACGGTATCACTGAGTTTAAATTAGACACTCGTGATGAAAACAATTTTGACACAGGTAGCAGATGAACGGATTAGATTGTGTATTGAACTAGCTAGTGAGAAATCAAAATATTATCAGTTCTTTTATCTAAAACATAGTTAAAATCCTAATATAATTCTCTTCCTAACTTTCACAAAGTCGTCTGCATGTGCATGATAATGACAATGTAACAAATTCGACCCGGCCCAAGATCGAACCCGGTCGACCCGGCGTGCAAGTCCAATGCTCTAACCACTGAGCCAAAGAGTCGACTCCCTGACGAAATTGTCAGAGATTGTATTTATACCTGTGACGACGCATTGTCACATTACTTTCCTCTCCGAGAAGTCTCGACCCATGGCTTGGCCTGGGAAACACATGGCTAAGGCAACTCCGGTCTGGCAGTTGACATTATCCCACCGCTGCCCAGGATCGAACCCGGTCCGCCGGCGTGCAAGTCCAATGCTCTAACCACTGAGCCAAAGAGTCGGGTTCGATCCGGGCTGGGTCGAATTTGTCATCACAGGTATAAATACAATCTCTGACAACTGCGTCAGGGAGTGGACTCTTTGGCTCAGTCGTTAGATCCTTGACCGGGTCGAGTTACAATAATAAGGCTAAACTTGTTCAAGAAGATTTGCCATATCCGCCTTATAACCAAGATATGACCCTATGTGATTTCTGGCCCTGTCTTTCAAGCCATGACCAGGTCGCTAGCTAGTATTCAATACATGGGAATCGCGATCGCGGATGGGCGGAGGATTACTTGTACAAAACTTTACATCCATCTGGTCACCACTCGTGCATTAGATGTATGCCCTTATATGCGATTGTGTGCACGCACAGCTGCTTTAAATGTATACATGTATTAACAAAGCATTTCAGAAGTCGAAATAGATCATAAGCTTACTATTTATTTTCAGTAAAACATCACATATTAAGCAATAAGCACTGACAGATCGATTGTAGATGTGTGTTTTATGTTGAAATGGACATTTTGATAATGTTAATAATCTCTAATCATGTTAAAAATAGAATGGGATACGAAAGGATCAATTACGCATTGCTACATATTTTGCCTTCATTTTCAACATTGAATACAATTAATTCCTGGATTTTTTTCTTTGCGTATTATCCCTTCATTTTTTAATTCAGTCATGCTCCCTCAGTTCTAGACAAAAAGTCCATGTTTTATTACGAAAATATGCCGAAACTGCAACCGAAAGCATTTATACCTCCAAATCCGGTTCCATTGACAACCTACGAACCAAATACGAACCAATACGGTGATCCGCCGTGCAATAACAATCTTGTAAGAGGAAGTAACTGATGACAGAAAATTTATAGTCCCGTATCTATTATCTCCCTTCGAAGAGAAAAAAATCTAGTCAAAATGAAATAAATCATTTTTGTCACACACATATTGTTTTGTGAGATAGCACTTCCTTCCTCACACACTTTTATATTTTATTAATTGTTATACTAGGTCCGATTTTGTTGACGAAAATTATTTTGAGATTACCCCTCATAACTTTGATTTGGTAATGTTCGCTATCAAAATGTTCCCCTACCGACCAAGAGGTTGCGGCTAACCAGATATACACACACGCACACACATTGTGTAAAGCCGCAGGCACATCATCTGTTTACACATTAGATACTGTGTGCCAGTGATCGTCGTTTGTTGTGGCTCTATTGTATAAGACATGCATGATGTAGGAATCGGAAATATCACTAGGTAAGTAGGGTTATTTTGAACAATAACATTGCATTGCGTATTTGATCACATTTCATAATTAGCACGATTATTTTAAAATTACTGACTTTACGTATTCATGATGTTCAGGGCTTTGTAGACAGTTGATTTATAACGAACATGAAACAAACACTCGATATTTAAATACCAGAAAATGATTTTGTTACTATTTCACTTATTACATTGCCAGCTATCATACTTATTGGCACACAGTGCAATCAAAGTACTGAAAGGAGATCGATCGTGTTTTACATCGATTGTTTACACAAATAAACACACACACACACACATTCACGCGCATCACGTATATTTATTAGTTTTATACTTGAACTGTAAAATGTAAGCTATATTCAAAGTTTCAGCTAATTGGTGTGTTTCGTGTTACATGTGCTAAGTAAAATTTAGGGTTAGTTTAAATAACCACTTGTTAGTTGATAAATAACTTGATCTTGGAATATTAGTAGCAGTACTTAGCAGTAGAAGTTGTAATTACAGCAGTACTCAGCAGCAGCAGTAGTAGTAGCAGCAATAAATTAAAAGCAGTGCAAATTTTTTTTGTAGATTCAGGGGTAGTGAGAAATCAGAGAAATGAAAATTAAAAAATGAAAAATGTACATTAAAATTCCGGCCGTGTACAATAACACGTGCTTGACTTATATTGTCCTAAACTATCACTGTTATTAATGTTTAAGTTAACTAAATGTAGTGTTATCCCTCGTGTTATCTTATATTGCTTTTTTCCCCCATCTGTCATTATTTGTTTTTCTATCAACATACCAAATCGTTAAAATGGTACTGAAAGCCATGGGAGGGGCCGCCGTGGCCGAGCGGTTACAGTCGGGGACTACAAATCTCTCAGCCCCTCACCGCTATGGGTTCGAATCCCGGTAGGGACTTCGGATTTTTCATGTGAGGAAGCCTTCCAGCTGGCTTGCGGTAGGTCGGTGGTTCTACCCGGGTACCCCTGTGTACTCGGGGTCTTCCTCCACCTGTAATTAGCTGGATGTCGCTATATGATTGAAATACTATTGCAGCGACGGTAAACCCCAATACAACAACAACTGAAAGCCATATCCAGTGTTCAATATATATATAAGTGTCGTTCCAGTAGTCTTTTGTCAAGTCTCAGGCTCATGTGACTGGATATGGTATCATGCCATGTGCACAGGGTGATGTCACCATGAAGCCCTATGCAGAACTCTTAAGCTCAACTGAGCACATGCATGGATCGATGAATGTCCGTCGTCCGTTCACAGTTAGTTTGTTTGCACTCTAGCAGCTTCATTTCTTAAGCAATCATCAGCCAAGTACCGTTATGGCTGATATCAGCCATATCGGCCAGGAGCTGTGGCCCTTTTAATATTACTTTAACTTAGGATATTTTGATATAGCCTTCAAATTTTGACCACATGTATTGTTTGGTTTGTGGAATTGAAATGATCTTGCTGTATTTAGTTTTATTTTATGGCTTATGTATTTAGTACAACTGTGCTATAATATAGTAACTTGTGCAGACAAAACACTATTTCTCAGGTGAGCGTCAACGGGGCCATCTTGGCCCTCTTGTTTGAAATGTTATGCCTCTGCCGTTTCCTGTTATTGCTTAGTTCGTTGTCTTCAAGTACACGGAAAACGTAAACTAGGTCACAGTGCAGACTCTACTGCAGCGCCGGGATACATGCAGACTCTACTGCAGCGCCGGGATACAGACGTGATAAGGAAGGGTTATCAATCTTAAATTACAAGCATCATCATTTACAGAGGATTTTTACGTGTTTAAGGAAAATATTTGGGATCCTATCATGCATTACACATACTATACATGATAAAACATCAACGTAATGACGAAAAAGGTTTCCTGTAGATTTCGAAGGAAAAAAAAACTAGAATATAAAATGATTGTAATAAACTATATAGATAATTTGGTTGGTAATAAAACTATAAGATATTGTGATTGATAATAAATCTATATAGATAACTTTGGTTGGCAATAAAACTATTAATAAGGATTAAATTGTGATTGTTGATAAATTAATAATCTATAATAATGATAAAACTTTGGTTGGTAATAAAACTATTAAGATAATTGTGATTGATAATAATGCTATATAGATAACTTTGGTTGGTAATAAAACTATTAAGATAATTGTGATTGATAATAATACTATATAGATAACTTTGGTTGGTAATAAAACTATTAAGATAATTGTGATTGATAATAATACTATATAGATAACTTGAATACTATATAGATAACTTTGGTTGGTAATAAAACTATTAAGATAATTGTGATGGTAATAATACTATATAGATAACTTCGATTGGTAGATAATTGCGATAGGTAATAACACTGTATAGATAATTTTGATAGGTAATAACACCATGTATATAAATGTGATAGATAATAAAACTGTATTTCCGTAACGGAGAATTTTAAAGAAGAAACTCTGATATATTTGGCCACATTCTGATATTTTTGTTAAGTTTTAAGTTGAACTGTGTTCGCATTTTCTGAATATTCAGTCAGTAAAATAAGATTCATCAATACATTCCGAATTTCGAACTCCTTCATTGAATTGACATTTCATTATATTTGTAATCTTTTATTATAGATATGGTGGAATTATTGGGTTTATCATTATCAAGACCCCGAGTGTCTGTAGGAAATAGCTATAAATGATATCAAGTAATAATAAATAACAATATGTGAGGTGATCGACTCATAAAAAATAAAATATAATTCGATCTCAAGATGACGAGGTGGTGCAAAACCACGCCACAGATGAATGCTTAACCCTTTCCCTCATATAGACTCATTTTGACGCACTTAGTAGGTACCACATAAAGCCTGATCTGTCTTAACCCTTTCCCTCATATAGACTCATTTTGACGCCCTCAAAAGGTACCACATAAAGCCTGATCTGCAGATAACCACAGTTAAACCTTACCAAATTTAATTACAAAATCCTCATTTCCAGACCACTGAGGAGCAGCGAACAGCATAAAACCTGATCAGCCTGCGAGTTACTCGCAGGCTGATCTGGTTTTATGCTGTTCGCATAGGTCTTTTCATGGTGTCCTCAATGAGGGAAAGGGTTAAACAAGATAGTGCTCATGTTTCAGTGAACGCTTATCTGAGGACCTTATGTCAAAGTTAATTGTTATACCGCTTCTGAGGACGTTATGTCTAAGTTCAATGTTATACAGCTTCTGAGGACGTTATGTCTAAGTTCAGTGTTATACCGCTTCTGAGGACGTTATGTCTAAGTTCAGTGTTATACCGCTTCTTCTTCTTCCTCTTCCTGTAACGTTTGTTGTCGGTTAAAATCTATTCGATTGGCACAAGAGTATCTCCCAAAGAGTGGCAAAGTCGAAAAAAAAGGTACTGTTATAGCTCCCTTGCTTGGCGCTCTATATATAAGGGTTGCAGGACTGGTTGGCTCGGTGTCAGGATAATGTGACTGGGTGTGGTATTATGCCACATGTCTACGGCGTGATACTGCAGTGTGGCAGCACTATATCTGTCTCAAGTGGACATCGTCTTCAAATAACTGAAATACTGTCGGTGGGACGTTAAACCCAACAAACAAACAAACAAAGAGTGGGGGCCTCCGTGGCCGAGAGGGTAAAGTCGCTGACTTTAATACTCACTCAGCCCCTCACTGCGTTGGTTCGAATCCCGGCAGGGTCATTCGGATTTTCATGTGAGGAAGCCTTCCAGCTGGCTTGCGGTAGGTCGGTGGTTCTACCCGGATGCCTCCGTGCATTCAGGGTCTTCCTCCACTTGTAATTAGCTGGACGTCGCTATATGACTGAAATACTGTCGAAGCGACGGTAAACTCAAATAGTCAAGTCAAGTCAAGTTTAAACAAAGAGTGACAGTGTCAACTTCAAGGGTCCGGTAATGAAATTTTTAGAATGTCCGCTATAGCATCAAATATATTTATATTCGCATAGTTACATCCTTATTCACATGTATATGTAAACCTAAACCGGATATTAAACCACTTACTATCTGCGATGTATGCAATGTTCTCATCATTCGGAACACCTCGCCCATTACTTCGAAATATCCAACGGGTATTAAGCCGGGGATTGCCGAATTCATACGATTGCTCATCATGCTGTGATCAGGTTTCCGATTTATGATCCAACTGATTTGTTGATTTCTGTTTTGCCATCCGTTTGAAGGCTTACAAGAAATCACTCAGTTGTTTAATGTCTGATATCCGATATGATACATTAACTCTCTCTCTCTCTCTCTCTCTCTCTCTCTCGTTAAAATAATTCCTCAAGCAAACAAAAATTCATACACTATAGCTTTCTTTGGTTATGTTTATGTATTTGTATGTGATCGGGGCCATATTGCTTTTGCCTTGTGTTTTTGTCACAATGTTTGTTGATTTGTCAGTAACTTTAGCATTGATCATAACTCTAAAAAATACAAGGAATTGACTTAAAACTGCTTACATGAATAGAAATCGACGAGGAGCATTGCGGCAACCAAGACCATAACTCTACCTGGCCCAACTTCTGAGTTATCTCCCTTTTAATTAGTCCCCACTACCAGTGTTTACACTGGAGGGGACTAGTCTATCTGCCCGGATGTCCAGAAATCTGGATCCCGCGATAACTTAAAAACCGTTTAAGATAATATTATGAAAAGATGGAGATTATGCACGCCACTTTGTTTTTGCTGTGTCCCTGAAGGCGGGCATATTGTAATCGAACCGTCCGTCCGTCCGGACTTTTTTTTTCGCTCCATAACTCTGACATTCCTGGATGGATTTTTAAATTACTTGGCAGAAATGTTCTCCATCATGAGACGATGTGTCGCGCGCAATCCCCGGGGCTATAGCTGCAAGGTCAAGGTCACATTTAGAGTTCAAAGGTCAATAATGGGGTCTTCTTTTCGTTTCCGCTGCATAACCTCGATGGATTTTGAAATAATTTGGCAGAAATGTTCACCATTATGAGACAATGTGTCATTTGTAGTCGTCAGGCCCGTAGCTACAAGGTCAGGGTCACAGTTTTAAGGTAAAAAATTGGGTCTTTTTATCTGCTGTATTACCCTGACATTCCTTAATGAATTTTGAAAATACTTGGCAGAAATGCTTACGACCATAAGGCAGTGTTGTACATATTCTCCAGGTCTGTTGTGCAATCCCAGGTCTGTAGCTCAAAGGTCAAAGTCACACTTAGAGTTTAAAGGATTTGTTTTTTGTGTCCGCTCCATATCTTCGTCACTCCTCAATATTTATTTTTTTATTTGCATAATTGTGTACGGTAATAATACAATGTGTTGTGTACAATACCCGGGATCGTAGCTGAAAGGTCATGGTCACACTAAGAGGTCAAGTGTCTTAAGCCCTGATTGTGCATTGGTTTGCCTCCCGTCCGCCTGTCCAGAAACTGGGATGACTAAAAAACCATATTATAAGCTAGCTCAGTGAAACTTGGTATATGAAGGCAATATGGAGATTAATTAATGCAACTCACTTTGATATTTTTCTTGGATGAAAATACTGGTTGCTATGGTAATGGAAATAATCAAATTATTCATAACCAGGGGACTTCTGATTCAATTATGCATATGATTCTAGCTATTGTGTATTTCGTAAATGCATAATGCTGTTGTGATTTCACTGTTAAAAATGTCAGGGAAAAGTCAAAAGAAATGTCAGGAAATTTTTCACAAAACCATGAATATGCACTTTGGGGAGGATGTGACGAATCTTTTTTTTTTCTAGGAACAAAATTCTGGTTGCTATGGTAACGCAAATATAATTCACCTCACCGGTTGTGTACTCATGTGTTTTTATTTTTTATTTATTTATTTTAATTTTTGTTGGGAGCATATTAATGTATTGGCTTGAAACTTAGCCAACAAATTTCACTGGTACATGCATACTGATGAGCTCTAACCGCCAGTCCCAATTAGAGGTCATGGGGTCAAAGTGACCCCAAATAGCCAATATTAATCGTGGTCATAAAACAAAAGTAATTCCATCCGCAATCTGTATTCACTTTGATGCGCTTTATCGGAAAGACCCACTTAGAGGTCACGGGGTTAAAGGTCAAGGTCACTGTGAGCTCCAAATATCAAATACTAACCGTAGCCATAAAGCAGGAGTCATTCCATCCAAAGCCTTCTGACTTCACATGTGTACGCACCATTATGAGCTCTATCCGCTAGACCCACTTAGAGTTTACGAGTCAAAGGTCAAGTTCACCATGACCCAGAATAGCAAATATTAACTTTGGACATAAAATGAAAGTGCTTTCATCCAAAGCCTTCTAATTTCACATGTATACCGTGTGACCCCGTGACCTCAAAGTGGGTCTGGCGGGCAGAGCTCACAATGGTGCATATACATGTGAAGTTATAATGCTTTGGATTGATGCACATTTATTATATGACATTCAAATGACCTAGACCCCCAAGGTCTAAGCGCCGAGCGTTCATTTGAACGTAGCACTTGTTTCAATGTCTCCCTTTATTTAATTTTATGACAAATTCTTGTCCAGAGAATAAGGTACAAGGTAAGGACTTGAAACATAAAATGATGTTAGTAGGAGCAGTGCAATAAACAAGAACTTTATCTTTGCCTGGTCCGATTTTCCTATTATTTATATATCATTTTTTTTCTAGATCATACCTCGTAAACTACAGAAGCTTTTATTTTGTCTTTATCATGTTTTCCCTTTCTATACGGAAGGAAGTCTATAAATTTGACATACTTACTACACTCATTCATCGCAATCAGTTGATATCAATTATTTGACATCTGTCCCCTTGGCGTGTTTCCAAAATATGTTTGGCTCAGGCGGGGGCATTGTGCTTTTCGAACACATCTTGTTAATGTTAAGAATTCATCCCATCCTACCTTGAAAGACATGAGTAATTATCAAATAATATTTTTATTGATTCTGTCTCTTTGACATTGAACTTGTTTCAAGCACTGAACCAGTGGACAGTCTATCTTTGTTTTACAACGAAGACCATTGTTTCTGATAACGAAGAAATCCAAGTATATCGAATGACTGCCAGCTGAAGATGAAGTTTCATGCAGCTGCACAGCAAGTGCTTGTTTTGCTATGATTGTGTTGTAGTTGTGACAATGATATGCATTTTTCAAATACCTTAGAGTGGTAGATTGCCCAGCAGCGGTGCAGATGCAGTGATTAGAATTCCATGGCCATCTTCTGGCGATTTATCTTCAGATTTAAAATCAGCATTGACGTTAACCTCTATCTGATGAAAACTCATGAGCAAATTTATGACATGGTGAATATCAATTTACAGAATTTCAAATTATACATGAAACAGTTGAATTCCTTTGCTCGTTGCTGTGCAAACTGTTTTGAATCTCAAAGTGTGAGCAACATTGTAACAATATTGTGAGCAAACAGAGGACACACAGTTCCGACAACCCTTGCAGCAGCTTCTGAGCTGGGTCTGCTCTGTTTGATAAGTCTATATATAAGTTAAAGGGTTAAGTTCAAAACAAAACAAAACTGTTGCTTATAGTTGTTTCGCCAAGGTCCACATCAGTAATTTGTTCATATACGTAAAATATACTTTTGGAAAAAACAGGGTATACAGAGGTATTCTTTACAAAGGCGCCCTCGAACAGTTAATTGATTTAAAAATTGCTTTTTGGCTGGATGGTGGTGTGCCACAACAGCTCTTTTTACACGTATTCCGCATCCCTGAGTAGTTCAAGGGCATTACGAAATTCCAGCATAATTGTGAAGCTATGCTCTTGAAGGCAGTTGTCAAGACAGTAGCAGTAAGTTCAGTGTGTGTAAATGGAAGGTAAAAAGGCATGCAGGAAATCCTGGTTTATGTAATGTGATCATTTTAAGTGATTAATTGATACCATTTAACCATAACCGCAGAATGTACTTTGTGTGAGTTTATTACATACAGGAGAAAATCAGCACGGATGTATACACAATACAAATTAAGTAGATCTACATGAAGTGCTTAGCCCCACACCATGTCAGGATATAACACTGGCGTGTCAAGGCGACATTATCGTGATTTAACAGTCATGTAACATAGGTCTCTTATCTCTATATCTTAACATGAAACCCTCCTTTCTATTTATTTCTATTTCAGCTGAGTGACAATGAAGAAGACCAAAGGCCATGGTCAGGCGTCTCCAACCATTCAGTGCGTGTTGTTCCTAATACTTTTCTCTGTGATTAACCTTGTGTTGTTCTACGGGTTTGGTCGCTCCAAATCGCCAGCCCGCTGCACGACGGAGACAGTGTTGCAGGTGGTGGCACTTTTCTTAGAGAACAATGGCCGCGCCCCGGTCGAGACGTACATGCCTGGTGAGTGTTCAAGTTACCAGAGGAACACTGAGACCGAACTCGTGAACAGCGTGCGGGCGATTGTCAATGAATGTCGTGAAATAGAAAAGAAGAAGGTCCGTAAGCACACTAGATATCCTTTAATCACATTGTTCACGACGCATGCGTCACACAGTCATTCGGATGATGAAAAGGTAACGGTGCACGGAAACACGTTGATAAACTGGGCCTCGTTCAAACCGAAAGTGAATTTGATACTGTTCTCAAATGATTCGGTTTGGATGGAAAAGGCAGAAAAACATGGCTGGGATGTTGTGTCAACAGTTTCAGATGAAACATTTTCTGACCCACCTGTACTGAAAGACATGTTCCACATAGCAATGACAAAATATGACACTGCCTGGTATGGGTATGTAAACGCTGATATTCTGTTCACCAATGATTTGTTTAACACATTGGAAGCAATCTCAATGAAATACCCCGTCGAATCTTCAAAAGTGTTTATCACAGGAAAACGGACAAATATAAACAACCTGACTAGTGTTGACATTTCTTCGGACGATGCTTTAAAGACAAACGCTGTAAAATTTGGAACTCTCTACAGGGAGGACGCGGAGGATTATTTCATCACGACGAAGTTGTTCCCATGGAAACGTATTCTGCCTGTGGTTGTTGGAAGGCCCGGCTATGATAATTGGCTGGTGAGCGAGGCGCGCTGTGGTCTAAAAGCCATCGTTATTGACGTCACTGACACAAACGTCGTTGTTCATCAGACGACACAAAAGGGGGGTAACCACGAGGGGTACAAGTACAAAGACAGTTTGTATAACATTGAGCTGTTTAAAAAACATAATATAACACCGAATTACATAGCTGGTCTCACGAGCTGCATACAGCATCGGACTTTCAGTAGTTTTTGTGATACGGTCTTGCTAGATACTCGAACAGATATGGGCAAAAATTGTGAGTGTAAAAATTCGCGATAATCTGATAATTAGTTGTCGCCCTTGTAGAAAGAAATTGAGAATAAAGGACATAATTGATAATTCGAAAAAAGGCCAAATGATTGCAATCCAAGTTTTGAATACTATCACGTATCCATGGTATTATGATTTAAATTTACTATAATTTAAATTTACACATGATATTAGAAATATCAGGATTTATATTTTAAGACACATCCATTTTTGTTGAAAACCAAATGTCATCTCTGTTCTGTTCACATCACCATTTCATTCAGTTAGACCGTTGATGACAAAATTTGCAATAAAAGTAAATTATAAAACGTAGCAGTAACGGGCATAATGGCTGCTGATCTGTAAAATAATTTATAATGTTCTTGCCACACATATAAAATTTGTGAATCAGTGTTTATTCATATATAGCGGATATTGCAATATATGTCTAGTCAAACATAATTTGCATGTAGCTATATAGCACCATTTGACACCAAAAACAAAGGTCTATTAAGACACTGCTACGTTCGTTTAGAAAATTTTGTACCGGCCCTGGTGACCGAAGTACATACTGTGTTCAGCATTCATACTTTAGAGGGTGGATTTGATCCACGACTGTCAGGTTCCAGACACTTCAGTGGACATCAATAATAATACTCATGCTTGGCACATTTACCATCTATAGGTGTTATGTCTACAAACGACTTCAATACTCTAGTTGAGACATAAAAATCCACCAATGAAAAGTATTCAACATAAAAATCCACCAATGAAAAGTATTCATTTTAAATATAGAATCCTTATTTTCGAGATAATGTATGTATTGTACTACTGTGAAATCATTAATTTTCATGGGGAAGTATTTTTTTCATGGTTATCTTTATCCACCAGTATTATACCACACGAAAACTGATAATTTAAAAGATCTCACGTTTTTACGATCATGAATCCATAAACATATGTACCATCGAAATCGACCTGATTACAAATTCCACGAACTTTAATGTCAACAAAAATTAATGATTTTACAGTAAGTGATTAGATTACAAATAGACGTGCGGACACAGGATGCGTTTTTTTAGCTCATTTGAGCAAACGTGCTCAAGTTGAGCTATTGTGATCGCCTTTTGTCGGTCGTCCGTCCGTGCGTGCGTCCGGTGTCAACAATTTTCTTTCAGCAACATCTCTTAAACCACTGGGCCAAATTTGATGAAAATTGCCTGTGACGAAGCTCTACCATAGTTCTTCAGATGGTTCCGGTCCGTTGCATATTGGTCACAGGAGCTGAAAAAAAGATTTTTAAAAGTGAAATCTTAAAAGTCTTCTTCTCTGAAACCGCAAGGCCTAGAGCTTAAATACTTGATGTGTAGCATTGTTAATATGAGCCATTACCACGTTTGTTCAAATAATGACCCTAGGGTTGAACTTGGCCCAGCCCCAGGGGTCACTTGATTTTACATAGACTTACATTGGAAAAACTAGAAAAATCTTCTAGTCAGATACTAGAAGGCCTTAAGTTTAGATTTTGTGTGTGTAACATGGCTTAGTAGATCTCATAAAAGTTTGTTCAAATCATGGCCTAAGGGTCAAAATTGGCCCCGCCCCAGGTATGGATGGCAGGTACAGTTTTTGTGTGGAACTTCGATAATCTTGCTGTTCTTCTGCATGGATTATGTATTCGGTATGACTTGTAGTACAATAATTGGCAATGAAGACAATGTTTCTCAGGTGAGCGATTCAAGGAGGGCCATCTTGGCGCTCTTGTTTTCTTGTTGTTTTTTTTTTCATATATATATAATGTTTCTGTTCTCGGAGAATTTTGTGATAGATTTTTATTTGAAGATGTTTCGAGTCGTTGAGTGGCTATAGATTTTTAATATACTGAAATTATGTTGAATCTCACCTCATCTTTTGACACATATTTTTATTAGATATGAAATTTGATATAATCCATTGGGTATTATAATCTTCCGATTTATTATTATTATTATATTTATACACATAATTAGATTTCTTTGGCGTTTATTTCCAGACCCAGAGAATCGGGATATAGCATGAGATGATTGTTTAGTATTTCCCATGTTAAAACAATGTCTTGTTGTACCCAGCATTAGTGAGAATAAGAGAAATTTCAGAACAAAATCAGATACCCAACCAGGCAGTGTCACTAGACAGCTTTAGCACAGTTATTCTGTCTTGGTATCCTTGAAAGCTCCCTTATCTGTTGTGTATGGTGAAATGAAGAGATCATTTTCGTTTTTAATCACGCAATGGTAGTCCTTATTGAATTTAATTATTTTTAATATTTTATCTCTCTTATAAATGAAGTGCTGCATTTACGTATTGATTTTACGTCGATTGGGAAACAAACTCTTGCAACTTATACTTATCGACGGTTCCTGGGTTGGACCAGTACTTTGCGCCTGGGAAGACCATGGAGAATCATCGTTGCATATAAAAGGGATGTTCTAGGACTGGTTGAGCCAGTCTCAGGATACTATGACTAGATGTGGTATCATGTCACATGTTTATGACGCGATATCGCAGTGAGCCAACCCTATATCTGTCCCATATTGACAAAGTCGACAAATGACTGAAAAAGTTTAAATATACGTTAAACTTAAAGGCTTAAACTGCATGATATTATACTATTTGAAGTACACACGATTTGTATTTTTCAGAAACAATGCCTGTAAAATTCCAAGCATATGTGGAAAATAGTTTTTTTTATAATCGTAAAAGTTCATGGAGAGGTAACCCACTACTCATCTAAGTCATTACGTAATCAGGTTAACTATATGTAGTTCCTATTATAATCTTATACACACTGACACGAATCTAGCCAATACTGATGTTTATGTATATATTGCTGATTATATTTTGTAAACAAGAATTGATCTCCAAATGATATTTTAATAAATTTTAATACAGATATAAAATAAATACGTCAATACTATATGGTAGTTGATTGTTATTCTTTAAAATACACGGTTCTCTTAATTGAGTAATGTACAGCGAAGTCTCGAAGTTAAAACAGTTTAACAGTAAATGTTCCATTTGTGAATAATTTGGATTCAACGAAACTGTGTTATATAAGGAAGATACTTAACACGATTTAAACCCATTGGTCTTTGAGGGTGTGAAAAAGGTGTACAAGAGATTACAGAAAAAAGGCGTGACAGAGAGATTATATTGACCAAGTTGAGGACCAGGCCCCGTATTCTCAAAAATCAAAAATGCTCTTTTCATACCCAAACTCTGCCCATTTATTTCATGAGGGTCGGAGTTAGATACTCAAACTGAGTCAGAGATCGCTGTATACATGCACTGGGCCGTCCCCGGTGGCCGTGTAGTTAGACCGTCCGCCTCGGGAGCGGGGGGGGGGGGTCGTGGGTTTGATCCCCGGCCGCGACATACCAAAGTCGTAAAAAAAGGTACTGTTATAGATCCTTTGCTTGGTGCTCAGCATATAAGGGTAGTTCCAGGACTGGTTGGCCTGGTTTCAGGATAATGTGACTGGGTGTGGTATACGGGGTGATACTGAAGTGTGGCAGCACTATATCTGTCTCAAGTAGTCATCGTCTTCAAATGACTGAAATACTGTCGATGGGACGTTAAACCCAACAATCAAACAACATACAGTCCAACCTCGCTATTCCGATAACCGTTGAACCGAAATCCTCTCTATTTCGATTTTTTTTTTCGGTCCCGATTTTTCTCCTATAAAATTCAATTTAAAAAAATTTCGAAGTATTTTTTCGGTCCCGAAATCGCAATTTATGCACATTTTTCAATTGTTAAATCGAAGTCAAATTTTCAGTCACTTTTCGTACTTACCCGGATGAAAAACAGACACGCTTATTTTGCGGCGTCGTTGTGAAAGTTCAGGTAGGTTTTTCACACCTTTTACAGGGAGGGTACACTGTCGTGTGCCCGACTGGATATCTGGTTATTGCTAATTGATGCCTGAGGGGTTGATTAATACATCATAGTCAGGCGTCTGACACTGGGGAGGTGTGGGGGTAGGCTGTCGCGGGCCCAACCGGATATTATTGCTTATTGCTAATTGATGTACTGTATGACTGTTAGAGTAAATATCACGCGTCAGCAGAAAGAACTGTGTGCTAAAGTGTGTGCTATAATTATTTATTATTTTTTTCTTTTGTTGTTCTAGCTTTTGCATATACATGTGACAAAATAAACATCTGTTCTTATTTGTGTGTCTTGTATTTTGATAATCTTACGGCGTAGTTGTTTTCATGACACTCACCGGTAAAATAATAAACACCGATACATGTATGTCACCATAAAAGCATCGATTTTTAATCCGAATTATCGCTATATCGAAGTTTTCAGCTCGGTCCCAATGACTTCGGAACAGCGAGGTTGGACTGTACATGCATTTGGATCTAGTGCAACGAATGACTGCCTCGACACTACATCTCACTTTGCAGGAGGCTCCATAGTCTGTATCTTAACAGATATGCTCCTGCGGATTCAAAATCTGGTCTTGTAGCTGAATAATACCATATTAGCGGTTTGTTATATATTTCTTGTCGTGTAAGGACACCGTGTCATGATGGTAGACATACATCAACTATGTCTAGATTTTTAATACAATCAATTGCATGTATATGCATCACAATAATCCGAGTACTGTACGAAAAAAAATGGACGTAGCTCCTCACCACTGTCAATTCGGGTCCCCACAAGGAGTCACTCGGGTATATCGTGTAAGGAAACCTCTTCTTTGATTCACGGTTTTACCCGGTTGCCCTATTTGCACTCGGGGTCTTGGCGTGACTGAAAAACGGTAACAGCAAAGGGGTCTGGCACGAAAGGTGGGTCTCGCGCCAGACCCCTTCGGGTAACAGCTACGGTAAATTACAAAATAGGAAGAACAAAATAGAACCTAATTTATAAAGCTGTTCATGTACGTTTTATTCTTACAACCATGTCCCGACATCATCTGACAACCTCCTGATTCCTTACCAATTATTTCGCACCATTCAGTCCATACTGATACGCAGGTACGCTTGACTCACTACTCTTTAGAATATCCTAGTTTTGCACTGAGCGTGTGCCATTCATTCTCATATAGACATTGATTAGTAATCGGATTACCAGAAAATAACCCCTATAATCAATAATCTGAGTGGGGTTCTAGATACTCTTTCATTATAAATGCAAGACAAGTACTTAACTCGGATGAAATTTCGAAATGTGAGTTCATAATGGCAAATCAATTTACATAAACATTAAATGATTTAGTAATGCTATGCTAGTAATGAGAACGCCTGAATGTAATAATGATTCGGTCGCTACAAGTTGACAGACGTATTTGGTGTTTTCATACGAAATTGTGATTTAAAAAAAACTGTTACAAAAGAAGTTTACAATTTCTTGAAACTACTCTCTCCTTATATCTGGGGTAAAATTACACGACAAACGTAAGGCTTAGGGCAACATGGAGTGACCATTTGCAGCGAGATCAGGCGTTAGCTAACCTCGTTCCTCGTGTAATGCGCTGCTATACGCGCACCTGTAATTAGATTAATGCGTTGTTCTTTGTCCGTCGTTGCATAATTACTTCGTGTTGTCTGACGCTTACCCGTAATCCAATTTGTCCATCCTGCAACACTCAGTCAAGGGGCGTAGCCAGACCTTTGAAAATGTTACACACAACGAGACACGAAGTGTCGAGTATGGGGGAGATGGGTAGGGCCCCACTCTAAAAGAATGACATGATTTAAAGTGTCTTTGGCTATAATATGTTTAAAAAAAACGTTTTGAACAGACCATATGATGATGCAAACAAATTTGCTCTCTCAACACATCAGCTGCCGGCGATGGGCAAAATGCGCACCTAAGTATTTCCACTCTTTAGTTCACCTAAGCTCGAAGTGGTCAAAGTAAACTGTTGTGGTCAGTCAATGTCCAGCACCCGTCGTACGCCCGCCCGTCAACATTTTCATGTGTACAGCAGTCTTCTACAAACTTTATTACAATGTTTATAGCCGTAATTTCTTGGCCAAGTTAGGTTTGGCCCTTGAATGGAAAAATATACCAGATTTCACTTTGTGTACACTCTAACATCTAGCATAATTTCTTATTCAATTTTCTTCAAACTTTATAACAGTGTCCATAAACATTTGTGACATAACATGTGGGGTTGTTATGTCATCATGAGGGGCTGTTATGTCATCATGTGGGGCTGTTATGTCATCATGAGGGGTTTTTATGTCATCATGTGGGGTTGTTATGTCATCATGAGGGGCTGTTATGTCATCATGAGGGGCTGTTATGTCATCATGTGGTGCTGTTATGTCATCATGTGGGGTTGTTATGTCATCATGTGGGGCTGTTATGTCATCATGTGGGGTTGTTATGTCATCATGTGGGGCTGTTATGTCATCATGAGGGGTTGTTATGTCACCATGAGGGGTTGTTATGTCATCATGAGGGGTTGTTATGTCATCATGTGGGTTTTTAGCTCACCTGAGCACGTGTGCTCAGGATGAGCTTTTAGGATCGATGAATGTCCGTCGTCCGTCCGTCCGTCCGTCCGTCCGTCTGTCCGTCCGTCCGTCCGTCCGTCCGTCCGTCCGTCCGTCGTCCGTCGTCCACAATTTGTTCGTTTGCACTCTAGCATCTTCATTTTATGAGCAATTATCTTCAAACTTTAAAACAATGTTTATGACCATAAAATCTCGGCCAAGTTCGATTATGGCTGATATCGGAACATTAGGTCAGGAGTTATGCCCCTTTTAAAATTCAAAAAAGCCAGATTTCACATTGTTTGCACTCTAGCATCTTCATTTCATGAGCAATTATCTTCAAACTTTATATCAATGTTTATGACCATAAAATCTCGGCCAAGTTCGATTATGGCTGATATCGGAACATTAGGTCAGGAGTTATGCCCCTTTTAAAATTCAAAAAAGCCAGATTTCACATTGTTTGCACTCTAGCATCTTCATTTCATGAGCAATTATCTTCAAACTTTATATCAATGTTTATGACCATAAAATCTCGGCCAAGTTCGATTATGGCTGATATCGGAAGATTAGGTCAGGAGTTATGCCCCTTTTAAAATTCAAAAAAGCCAGATTTCACATTGTTTGCACTCTAGCATCTTCATTTCATGAGCAATTATCTTCAAACTTTATATCAATGTTTATGACCATAAAATCTCGGCCAAGTTCGATTATGGCTGATATCGGAAGATTAGGTCAGGAGTTATGCCCCTTTTAAATTAAAAAAGCCATATTTCACATTGTTTACACTCTAGCATCTTCATCTTTTGAGCAATCATCTTCAAACTTTATGGCAATGCTTATGACCATAAGGTCTCGATTGAGTTTGATTATGACTGAGATCAGTTGATTAGGTCAGGAGTTAAGCCCCTTTTAATATAAAAAAATGCCATATTTCACTTGTTTACACTCTAGCATCTTCATCTTTTGAGCAATCATCTTCAAACTTTATGACAATGCTTATGACCATAAGGTCTCGATTGAGTTCGATTATGGCTGAGATCCGTCAATTTGGTCAGGAGTTATGCCCCTTTTAATATAAAAAAAAGCCATATTTCACGTTGTTTACACTCTAGCATCTTCCTTTTTTTAGCAATCATCTTCAAACTTTATGACATGTTATGACCATAAGTCTCGATTGAGTTCATTTGGCTGAGATGTCATTTGGTCAGGAGTTATGCCCCTTTTAATACAAAAAATGCAAGATTTCACTTTGTTTATTCTCTACCAACTTCATTTTTTTAACAATCATTTTTAAACTTTAAGGCAATGTTTATGCCCATAATCTCACAATCGGGTTCAATTATAACTGATATTGACATGTAAATTTAGGAGTTATGCCCATTTCACCATAAAAAAAGCCAGATTTCACTTTTACACTCAAGCATCTTTATTTCTTAAGCAATCATCTTTCTCAGGTGAGCGACCAAGGGCCATCTTGGCCCTCTTGTTTATGTCATCATGTTGGGTTGTTATGTCATCATGTGGGGTTGATATGTCATCATGGAGGTTTGTTATGTCACCATTAGGGGTTGTTATGTCATCATGTGGGGTTGATATGTCATCATGAGAGGTTGTTATGTCACCATGAGGGGTTGTTATGTCATCATGTGGGGTTGTTATGTCATCATGTTGGGCTTTTATGTCATCATGTTGGGTTGTTATGTCATCATGTGGGGTTGTTATGTCATCATGATGGGTTACAATGTCACCATTAGGGGTTGTTATGCATCATGTGAGGTTGATATGTCACAATGTAGGTTTGTTATGTCACCATGTGGGGTTGTTATGTCACCATGGTGAGTTGTTATGTCATCATGTCCGATGGATCATAGTATTTGTGATCATAAGCAGTTATAATTGAAATAAAAGTTTGCTAGTTTAACTGAATAAGAGTGATACGTTAATTTATAAGTCTACTTGGATTTCCAGTTGAAATTAATCTGTTTCTATTTATATTTATATCTCCAGTTTAATGCCCACATCCCAACCCCTAACACGAAGTTCTGTACATCTTTTGTTGTTGTTTTTGTTTAAGCACACGCGCTTCCGTTAATTCGGCGCTTTCATCGATGTATAGGACATAGTATATTAAGACATTACTACAGACAATAGAAGGCCGAACCGTGTGTAGGCTTTTATTGTCTGGAGAAATGTCTTAACATGGTATATTCTATCCGACTTAAAAGTAACTTACTTAACTTGAATCTATTGCATTGAACCCGGGACACAATATTCATATTTCTATGAGTTCCATCCTATTCTCTGTCAATCAAATGTGTCTTGACTGCTGCGACAGGCGGGAAAATAAGCTGTAAGACATCAAAATGGACTATTTCATTCTGTCCAAATAATTAAGGGGGGGGGGGGGCTCCATTTTATACCAGCATATTTAATCGAAAGTAGAGGAACATCTCTCCTATTAGGGGCCTCCGTGGCCGAGAGGGTAAAGTCGCTGACTTTAACACTCACTCAGCCCCTCACCGCGTGGGTTCGAAGCCCGGCAGGGTCATTCGGATTTTCATGTGAGGAAGCCTTCCAGCTGGTTTGCGGAAGGTCGGTGGTTCTACCCGGATGCCTCCGTGCATTAGGGGTCTTCATTCGCCTGTTATTAGCTGGACGTCGCTATATGACTGAAATACTGTCGAAGCGACGGTAAACTCAAATAGCCTAGTCAAGTCAAGTCTCCCCTATTCGATATAACAGACCAAACTTGAATGTAAGTTTATCATTTACTGCTTGGACATCAAGTGAAAATAAATGGCGGCAACTTTAATGGTGGTTTGATCAAGATATTTAAATGTTAATAATTTAATGAGGAATGTATTAATGATACTGAGCAAACCGCAGATAGTGCGACGCAGTTGGTATCAATTTCTACTGTTTGTTATCTTTTTCTTAATTATTCAAGTGAACATTGACGAAAAAAGTGGGAGAAAGCATCGTGGAATTGTAAAATGCTGGACAACTGATCTATGACTTGACTTGACTATTTGAGTTTACCGCTTCTACAGTATTTCAGTCCTATAGCGACGTCCAGCTAATCACAGGTGGATGAAGCCACTGATCTATGGGTTGTGCATATTGGGGCAAAAGCATGAAAGAAATAATGTGAGAAATAAAGGAGAATGAGAGAGAAGGGAGTATGGTGGACCATGTTTACGGTCAAGGTTAAAAAATATCTCATTGAAAACGTGAGCCAGAAATAGAAAAGAAAAACGGGTCAAAAATTGATGAAAGATTTAAGATTAAAGAAAGAGTTACATGATTAGATTAATCGAAATATCATTTTCGCCGAAAAGTAAAATGCTGTCCAGACTAACAGTTGTTCGATTTTACCTTTTTACGTTAACAAAAAGTCCTTGTAGTGTAGTTTGTTGTACATGCGCAATTTAAACATCGATATGTTAACATTGTGAAATATGAAATAGAAAGGTGGTCCGTTACAATAATTCAGAGTTTCTGACTAGCTACATATTTAGAGTTTACTTCTAAATGCAAAAATGATCATGATATAGTCAGTTGCCGCCGCCACAAGCTCTGTCTATAGTAATCTTAAGTAACGTAGGCACCGAACTATTTTTTTTTAATATGGACTGAAAAGGCTATTTCATTGGCTGAAAAAGGTTCGACAAACGGTAAAAAGCTTAACCCTTGTTGTTCTCATGCGGAAGAATCCATGTGAAGGAAAACGAAGGTAGACAAATAGTAAATACTGCAAATTGTATTTGATATATATATACCCCAATCATTTCCCTCTGTAGGTAAAAAGGAGTTCTGATAGACGTATATCGCCCACGGTGTGGACGATATTAATGAATGATATGAATATTATTTCACTGATAGAAACCAATAGTGAATCAGTTAGTATAAACTAAATACGGGTAGTTTCAGTATTGGTAAAGGGTCAGTGACGCAGCACATTATCTGTTCCATGCAAATGTAAGTCTCTAAATGACTGACATACTGTCGATGGGACGTTAAATCCAAGCAAACAAACACACAAACTGTAAAATCGTGATAGTGATAAAAAGGGAGGGCTTCAGTGTCTAATAAGTCGAAGAATAACATTTCAAAATACATGTACCCTTGTTCGAAACTTCTGGCCAAATTAAAAACAAGTCTTTCATTATCAATTTTTTATTCGCGGAAAAGAAATAAAATACAAAAATGGCCAATGCGAGTGGCTTCCTTTTTGATGGAGATAAAAACAATCCTCTTTGAACCTACTGACTCAGTTTCAATTTCATTGAACAGGAATTTTAATCAAAGTTCTGACGCTGGAATGGTTCTGATGTATATCTTTTAATGTATAACGACAGAAATTGAATCTCTCTTTTGGCCCTACGTTTCTATAACTTAATAAATGTATTTAAACTTATTTAGGGGCCATCGCGATTCTCTGCCTCTTAGTTTTATTGCCGTTTCAAAATACATTGTACATGAAACAAAACGACGTATGAAATAGACACAATACACTGAGTAACATCTATATCTTTTTCGGCCGTTTATTTTCACCCTGACTTCCTGTGAAACACATAGTAATGAAGCGGAATAAAATAAGGCTTTTCATTGGTTATTATATACTTTGCTAAATTTCCATTGGTCATTGTAAAATTAGTCAAAAGAAAAGAAAGGAGTTGCGGAACAAGTTCTTTAGATCTCTGTTTGTTTTAAAGGTTGTAGTTTTCTTCCTCTGCGAACGATTTGTCCCGAATAGTAAGACACTGCACATTTTTAAGGTAAACTGAAATAGTAGAACGCTAAAAAAATAGGAAACACATAGACCCTGACAGATCCTATGTTCAACAAAAACGTAATTTCCGGTTTCGTTTTGTAGCCTGCGAAACGAAGTCTAATGCGCAGATGTTTTAAGGCTGTAAGTGTCTACCAAGATTGTACAAATTATTTGGATCCGTGGTATGGCAAAGAGCTGCACTGACACAGGAATTACACAACTATTAAACTAACAACACAATCAATTACATGTTAAATCATCCAGACACTAATCATCAAGCTGGCTTCTTTTTTAAAGATATTTCTTGTTTATATGTGACATTTACTTTTAAATATACTGTTGTAGAGACAAAACTATCATACTTACTTCATAGGGACTCGGATTTGAATAGGGCACATCATATCATTTAAAGATTTTCATCACTTAATCAAATATATATATCGCATAGTCGGGCTACACCTTCTAGACAACTACATGTACAGATAAATCTTCTCAGTTTCCATCGCATATTTACAGCGAAACCTTTCTTTCACGATTATCCATGACAAAAATCGATTGATAAAATCAAATTAAGCAGATCTGACAGACAGGAAGTGAGAGCGAGTGCCCGCTGATAGTCAAAGGATGAAGTGCCAGCCGCAGTTAAGCGTGTATGTTGTATCGTGTTGTACCATGTGTTTTCATCAAGCGCACATACCAGCATTTTATACTGCCTGAAAAAATCTAAAGGTTTGTCTGATAAGAAGGTTAACATGTTACATGTTTGACGGTCGAGCGAAAGAGAGAGAGAGAGAGAGAGAAAAGGATAATTTTCACGCATTAATTAAATTGTTCTCTTATGTGTATTTTTTTCCATGCACCGTGACTGTACCTGAAAGTATCTCAAAAAAATACTAGGCATTTCTCTTTCGAGGTATTTCCTAGTAGAGAAAAACAATGTTTATTTCAACAAAATACTAACATGATATCTGTATTATTTTAAGCATTTGATATTTATTTAAGTAGAAATACATTTACCGAGGCTGAAATAATAAAATTAAGAGAAAATCCCTCGAATTTTAAACATGCTGCTGTTATGCCTATCATAAGTCTATACACACGTATTGTTTTACTTCATAAACAGACAATATATATGTGAAAATATGATACAAAGCCACGGTAAATTAATACATTGAATTGGCTATGAAGTTAGTAATCATGTGCATCCAATTGAACAAACGAAGCACAGCTGCATCTGCACTACGCAGTTAATATGAGGTGCGTGGTAGTTGTGTGTACAAAAATTGTTATATACATGTTACATACATATGTATAAAATCAAGTGTGCATTGGATTTTACATCATATATATGCATATAACTATATGTGTGTACAGTGGTATATTTATAAAAGTTTGTATAAGACCATTTAGATATGTGATAATTTGGTATTAATGCCACTGATCTTTGATCATTTATAAAACAAAAATGCCATGTTTATTTGTGCATGACATGTTTTACATCTGTGTATAGCATGGGCATAATGATTACGTGTATATTATGAAAATAATCTCTATGACTTGACTTGACTATTTAGTTTACCGTCGCTTCGGCAGTATTTCAGTCATAAATCGACGTCCAGCTAATTACAGGTGAAGGAAGACCCCGAGATTCGATTCGAACCCACGCGTTGAGGGACTGAATGAGTGTTAAAATAACCTCTATACCTTATCGATACATGTACATGAGTTCCTGGTTCCCTCTCACAATACTGACAATATAATATATACAACCACCCGCTTCAAAGATAGGAGGTTATATATGTTTCGCTATCTATATAAGATGAATAATATTTAGGATATAATCTACCAATTGGATAGCTAAATTGGTATTGTTCATCTTTTCTATCAAACTATACACACGTTTTTACGAATATAAAATAATAACTTCATGTATATCATAAGAAAGCATGTTTTGTAGATGTTTTACGCAAGAGAATGAAAATGTTGCTAAATTGGTTCTATGGTAAAAAAAAAAAAAAATATATATATCACTTCCCACCTCACCATATCGTGTTTTATTTATCTTCAGTAACTTATTTAAGTGTTTAAAAAGCATTAGCTTCCAAGCAACCACTAAAGAAAATCCAAACCTAAGTCTAATTATATTTGAGTCATTTTAAATATCAGAAACTTATACCATCCTGTTTTCAACACATTCTGATTTATGTAAAATAGGTAATCTTGGAAAATTTGGATGAGCTTTGCATGCAGCCTACTTTAATGAACTCTCTCAACAATCAGTCATGGGATTAACTTGAAACTTCATAAAGATGGTCTGGGGCATTTTACCATCAAGTTAGATAACCATTGATTGAATTCATTCCTTTAAAAAACTAGGCACACATCATGCTTTTATCACAATGTTATCTTATATTTCACTCACAACTTGAAACTAATAAGTTCGCTTGTAGACAGTTCTTGTATTGTTAATGGTCTTATACACATTCTGTAACGAATCCGTACCAAAAACATCTTTAAAGAATAAAAGGCGAAAAGTAATCAGATTGTACATATCTAAAACATTCGTCAAACTGGAGTGCGTTCTAAAACGACAGATACGTGACAAATGTCACTACTATTCAAATGCTACTCGCACACGTGGTGTTTATGTAAATGCTCATCTATGAGTGTAATTGTATATGGTCATTAGATTTATCTCCCATGGTATCATGAAACCGTTACGTGTATATATATATATATATATATATATATATATATATATGTGTGTGTGTGTGTGTGTGTGTGTGTGTGTGTGTCATTTCGGATTTTACACACTGCACACTGTACGTTATAAAAAGGGGGGGGGTCTGGAGGAAAATGCATATGATCCCGGGAGGTTGCCTAAAGGAACGTTTTATCCAACAACTTTGAACACACAAAAAAATCATTTCTTAATTCAGAATATATTACAGTACCTAACATTTAGAAATAATATCACACTTTTGCAAATAACCATGTGGTCAATCCAGATTTTCATTCACTAGTTTATGATGTGTGCCCTTTTCATAAACACATAACACTCTATCCTTCTTGTCCTCGAATAACGTTTTACTAGCGGCCATTTTAAACTAATTGGAGAATAATAATTTTAAAAAAAAAGAAATATATTGGGCAAGTCCAGGGCGGTCTCTCTGCAGAAAGTCTGTCTGCGTTCGCACCGGTCATTAAAAAAATACGCGATAGACGGATGGCCAAGAAAAAGACCAGTAGCCACTTTAAACAGGTGAGTTGCTCAAAATTAAGTATTGCACGGAACATAAGAGTATCTTTACCGTGTATATGCGTGTCCACTTCTCAGTTATCAGCGACTGCGCTCCGAAACTCGGACAAACAGTTTAGTGATGTATCAACATGAAACACAACCTCGGCACTTTATATAGACTTAAGCGAGTTGATGCGTTGGTTACGTTCATAATATAAGCATTGCACAGTTGTGAGATACAGTACTGCGTACTGCTACTATCCCCATCATCAGGTGGGTGCCATATTCATCGGATGTTTCGGCGCAAACCCACAACATCCTCCCATGGTGCGCCGACCAGGGTGATCAAATCCTGGCCTGGAGATAGTATGCGTCTGCTACCTCTGTCTCGTCTGCCAAAGCTTGCCTGTCTACTATCTTCTGTGGCCACCAATCCACTGCTCCTCTCTCTTTCGCCAGATCCACAGTGAGGCACTTTCAGTCTCTCTAGCAATAGCAGATATGGCTATTTTCCTGGATTGTCCAGTGATCCCTATCCTACTGAATGCTCGCCACATTGACTGTGCCGGGAATCCCCTGCAGCCCACTTCCACAGGGAAACACCATGACTTCCAGCCTCGTTCTTTGCAACTGTCGGTGAGGGCCTGGTATTTTGCAAGCTTTCGTTCGAAGCTCTCCTCAACTCTTTCCTCCCACGGTACTGTGAGTTCAACCATGATGATTTGTTTGGTTGCAGATGACCACAATACCATGTCTGGCCTCTGGTTTGTCACCAATATTTCCTGTGGGAACTTGAGTTGTTTCTTCAGGTCTGCCTCCAGCTTCCAGTCGCTGGCCGTGCCTAGGATTCCACTGGCACTCTTAGCCCCTCTTCCCTCTTGTCCTGCTCTGACAAAGGAAATGAATGACGGGCCCTTGCTGACCGTCTTCTGAGCACGTCTTGCCTGGTCTAGATGTTCTGCGATGGATGATAGAACCTTGTCGTGGCGCCATCTGTATCTGCCATCAGCCAAGGCTGTCCTGCACGAACTAAGTACATGCTCCAGGTTTGCTGGTCTGCCACATAGCTTACAGTCAGGACTCTCGGACAGCCCCCAAGTCATGAGATTTGTTGGGCTTGGGAGCACATCGTAGACAGATTTCAGCAGGAAACTTAGTCTGTCGCCTTCCATTGTCCAGATGTCACTCCATGTTAGATTTCTTTGCTGTATCCCCTCCCAGTTGAGCCATTTTCCCTGCTTCCTGAGGGTTACAACTTTGGCAAGCCTGTTTTCTTCTTCCATCCGGCGGACCTCCTCCTGCACCATCGTACGTCTTTCCTTCTCACTGGCTTTGCTCCAACGTGAGCGTGTGACGTAGCCGAAACCCAACCTGCCCTGAGCGACATTTCCAACAATGTCACTGTGCCGAAGACGTGCCTCTGCATCATTCACAGCCTTTTCAGCCCTCCACTTTCTTCCGGTCTTGACCTGTATGCCTGCCTCCCGGACCTTCTCATCCCCACTGTCACGTAGCATGATGACCTGGCGGGCCTTTGTGGCCTTGTATTCTTCTGTCAGAGCCTTAAGTGGCACCTGCAACTT
>CM037788.1:4274148-4324148 GCA_021229015.1 Solen grandis
CGACAGGGTCAATCGGATTTGCATCTCAGGAACCGGCCTGCGGTAGGTCGGTGGCTCTACCCAATCGGGGTCGCTATATGACCGAAATTCCATCGCAGCGAAGGCAAGCTGTAGCGCATCAGAAAGGAAATGATTATTTTTAATAGTTTTAATGGATTGTGAAGATATGTACATTCCTTTCTTCAAATTAATTCAACTTTTTTTTTTTAGTATGATATGTAATCTCTCTTCCCCCCTCTCTCCGAATAGATCTATATGTATAAATGTAATCTGATAAGTAAAACTAGAAGAGTCGTTTTAAATCCAATCACAGTGTTTCACGAGTATGTACACTTTTAAAATGAAAAAAATTATAATCAGAAAAATAGATATTACGATAATGCGATAAAACAATGAAAGTGTATACATGTATTCAAATTGACACAAGTCTTCTAAAGCCAGTATAGGGCAACGGTCGATACAGTATTTTTTTTTTTACAAATTCTGTGTGGGTGTATGGATTTATTACTGCTGGATATATATATTGCATTGTTAGGTTTTCAAGCTCCTTATTGTCTTAAGACCAGCTGCTGTCTTCAATATCGTGCTTACAAATGAAGAAACATATCCGCGTGACAAAAAAGAAAAAAAAATGTCTGTTCACCATGCTCTGAAATATATACTTATGTAAATGTATTTAAATATATTCCACAAGGATATCTGTAATTAGTGTGTGTGTGTGTGTCCTTTTGATGTGACTGTATGCATGCTCCAGACCGGGAAAGGGGCCGCCGTGGCCGAGCTGTTACAGTCGTGGACTTCAAATCTCTCAGCCCCTCACCGCTGTGGGTTCGAATCCCGGCAGGGACTTCGAATTTTTCATATGAGGAAGCCTTCAAGCTGGCTTGCGGTAGGTCGATGGTTCTACCCGGGTACCTCTGTGTACTCGGGGTCTTCTCCACCACGTCGCTATATGATTGAAATACTATCGCAGCGACGGTAAACCCCAATACAAGATCAAGACCGGGGAAGCATGATTGCTTATTTACCCATCTCAACCGTTCCTGCGAGTTAGGAAATGATAACCATATGAGACCTCCGTTACATAATATCACATAGCCCCGCATCGTTGTGGGTTCGAATCCCGACAGGGTCAATCGGATTTGCATCTCAGGAACCGGCCTGCGGTAGGTCGGTGGCTCTACCCAATCGGGGTCGCTATATGACCGAAATTCCATCGCAGCGAAGACAAGCTGTAGCGCATCAGAAAGGAAATGATTATTTTTAATAGTTTTAATGGATTGTGAAGATATGTACATTCCCTTTCTTCAAATTAATTCAACTTTGATTTGTTTTTAATTGCGTATTGTGTTCTTGTGGTATGATATGTAATCTCTCTTCTCCCTCTCTCCGAATAGATCTATATGTATAAATGTAATCTGATAAGTAAAACTAGAAGAGTCGTTTTAAATCCAATCACAGTGTTTCACAAGTATGTACACTTTTAAAATGAAAACAAATTATAAGAGTTATTAAAAAATCAGAAAAATAGATATTACGATAATGCGATAAAACAATGAAAGTGTATACATGTATTCAATTTGACACAAGTCTTCTAAAGCCAGTATAGGGCAACGGTCGATACAGTATTTTTTTTTTACAAATTCTGTGTGAGTGTATGGATTTATTACTGCTGGATATATATATTGCATTGTTAGGTTTTCAAGCTCCTTATTGTCTTAAGACCAGCTGCTGTCTTCAATATCGTGCTTACAAATGAAGAAACATATCCACGTGACAAAAAAGAAAAAAAATGTCTGTTCACCATGCTCTGAAATATATACTTATGTAGATGTATTTAGATATATTCCACAAGGATATCTGTAATAAGTGTGTGTGTGTGTGTGTGTGTGTGTGTGTTCTTTTGGTGTGACTGTATGCATGCTCCAGACCGGGGAAGGGGCCGCCGTGGCCGAGCGGTTACAGTCGTGGACTTCAAATCTCTCAGCCCCTCACCGCTGTGGGTTCGAATCCCGACAGGGACTTCGAATATTTCATATGAGGAAGCCTTCAAGCTGGCTTGCGGTAGGTCGGTGGTTCTACCCGGGTACCTCTGTGTACTCGGGGTCTTCCTCCACCACGTCGCTATATGATTGAAATACTATCGCAGCGACGGTAAACCCCAATACAAGATCCAGACCGGGGAAGCATGATTGCTTATTTACCCATCTCAACCGTTCCTGCGAGTTAGGAATGATAACGATATGAGACATAATATCACATAGCCCCGCATCGTTGTGGGTTCGAATCCCGACAGGGTCAATCGGATTTGCATCTCAGGAACCGGCCTGCGGTAGGTCGGTGGCTCTACCCAATCGGGGTCGCTATATGACCGAAATTCCATCGCAGCGAAGGCAAGCTGTAGCGCATCAGAAAGGAAATGATTATTTTTAATAGTTTTAATGGATTGTGAAGATATGTACATTCCCTTTCTTCAAATTAATTCTATTTTGGTTTGTTTTTAATTGTGTATTTTGTTCTTGTACATGTAAAAAAAATGTTTCGGATAAAAACTTCGAAAGTTCCAATATTTATTAGATCTATATCGAAAACATTCACTCATGATTTTTTTTAAGTTTGTGTCTAAAAAGAATAGATTATGGTACCATCTTGAAGTTTTATCTCATTATTGCATTCAGGTCATTTTACAGGATTTTTTTTACCTTCAAAGGAACATCCTACCCAAACAATTATGCCACAACTATTGCAAAATGAAATATCAATTAACAGTTGAGGTAATTTGTGAATACGATCCAGTGGCATTTTAACTAGTTAAGTTTTTCGCGGCCTGGATTCGAACCCGCGGCCTCCAGGAGCGGGTGCTGTGTGTTACCACTCGGTCACCGGGACCAGTTCTATTGCATACAACATCGAAGCTCTCCATATAAAAGGTACATGTATATTACTAGAACACCAAAGCTCTGTACAGCATTTGTTTTGCGCCCAAAGCCTCCACTGTTCGATTCTGCTTTGAATAAAGGTCAGGGTAACATCGACTTCTGTATACACAAACTAGGCATGTGAGTGCACGGCTGCGCATGTTTGCTGCAAGATGTGTGAGCAAGCATTTGTAAGCTGATAGGCATTTCCGCATATGTTCTGAAAGTCTGCAAAGAGCCAGTCTGTTATGTGAGTACAATCGATAATTAATTGATGAAATACTGGTTTACAGCCAAATGATCTACGGGAGGATAGCCAGCGGGGACCATTGGCTAGGTTGAGGTGTTCATTACGAAGACCAGTTAAAACTTGCTCTGTTCTGCATACCGCCGCCACCACCACTTACGCTGAACAGACGTCGGTTCATCAAAGTTTTATTCTCGACAGAATTTGTTATCGCTCCTACTCAGCAACACATGCGTACAATATGTTTGCTTGTATTGTCCTAGATGCATTACAACATACTCATTTTACCTCTGAACTTTCTGAATTACGATGTCTATTTTCTTTCTTTTAGGTATGGGAAATATATTTTAAAAGGTTTCCATTGATTCCTTCTTCTTTTTGTTGGACAAATGGGTACCAAGTGACCCCCATGTTGAAAACAATCGGGGCATTATTTTAGATAAGTTGAGTAACCAAAATGGATCATTTTGTCTCGACTTCCATTTAGCAGTCACCACAGTGACCTCGGCTAAGCAGCCCCTCCTTCTAGTTTCTAGAATGTTTACCTAATACAGGGTCTGTGCGTTTGACTGTATAGGCGTGTACGTTTGACTGTATATAGGCGTGTACGTTTGACTGTATATGCGTGTAAGTTTGACTGTATATAGGCGTGTACGTTTGACTGTATAGGCGTGTAAGTTTGACTGTATATATGCGTGTACGTTTGACTGTATAGGCGTGTACGTTCGACTGTATATAGGTGTGTACGTTTGACTGTATATAGGTGTGTATGTTTGACTGTATATAGGTGTGTACGTTCGACTATATAGGCGTGTACGTTTGACTGTATATAGGTGTGTACATTTGACTGTATATAGGTGTGTACGTTTGACTGTATATAGGCGTTTACGTTTGACTGTATATAGGCGTGTACATTTGACTGTATATAGGTGTGTACGTTCGACTGTATATATGTGTGTACGTTTGACTGTATATAGGCGTGTACGTTCGACTGTATATAGGCGTGTACGTTTTACTGTAATAGGCGTGTACGTTTACTGTGTATAGGCGTGTACATTACTGTATATAGGGTGTACGTTCGACTGTATAAAGGCGTGTACGTTTTGACTGTGTATAGGGTGTATTTTACTGTATATAGGCGTGTACGTTTTACTGTATATAGGCGTGTACGTTTTACTGTATATAGGTGTGTACATTTACTGTATATAGGGTGTACGTTTACTGTGTATAGGCGTGTACGTTTCGACTGTATATAGGCGTGTACGTTTCGACTGTATATAGGCGTGTACATTTACTGTATAAGGGTGTACGTTTACTTTTATAGGCATGTACATTTGACTGTGTATAGGTGTGTACATTTGACTGTATAGAGGTGTGTACGTTTGACTGTATAGGCATGTACGATTGACTGTATATAGGGTGTGTACGGTTGACTGTATATAGGTGTGTACGTTTGACTGTATATAGGCGTGTACGTTTTACTGTATATAGGCGTGTACGTTTTACTGTTATAGGCGTGTACGTTTTACTGTATATAGGCGTGTACGTTTTACTGTATATAGGCGTGTACGTTTTACTGTATATAGGCGTGTACGTTTTACTGTTATAGGCGTGTACGTTTTACTGTGTATAGGCGTGTGCGTTTTACTGTATATAGGCGTGTACGTTTTACTGTATATAGGCATGTACGTTTTACTGTGTATAGGCGTGTGCGTTTTACTGTGTATAGGCGTGTGCGTTTTACTGTATATAGGCGTGTACGTTTTACTGTATATAGGCGTGTACGTTTTACTGTTATAGGCGTGTACGTTTTACTGTATATAGGCGTGTACGTTTTACTGTATATAGGCGTGTACATTTTACTGTATATAGGCGTGTACGTTTTACTGTATATAGGCGTGTACGTTTTACTGTATATAGGCGTGTGCGTTTTACTGTATATAGGCGTGTGCGTTTTACTGATAGAGTCTGAACGTTTGGCTGTATAGGCCTGTACATTTGACTGATAGGGTCTGAAAGTTTTTCTTGAAGCCTGTACATTTGACTGTTAGGGTTTGAAAGTTTCTGTGAAGGCTGTACATTTGACTGATAGGGTCTGAAAGTTTGTCTGTGAAGGCCTGTACATTTGACTGATCTGTACATTTGACTGATAGGGTCTGAAAGTTTGTCTCTGAAGGCCTGTACATTTGACTGATAGGGTTAAAGTTTGTCTGTGAAGGCCTGTACATTTGACTGATAGGGTCTGAAAGTTTGACTGTTTATGCCTGTACGTTTGCTGTGTATGTCTCTTCGTTTGACTTACATATATAGAATTATAAACACTTGAGGACCATATACAATATACATACATAAAATGAAATATGAAGATTACGAAAGTATGTGCATGTGTGTGTGTACAAAATGCATGCTTGAACAAATATGTATATGAATTAACCGAGGGGTTGAAGTTATTTTTGTATAAGCATAATGCAACAATGAAATTACAATGAAATTAACAATAGCAACAGTATGTTGCAGGAAGGAGTATTTTCGTTTCATGAATTTAATCCACTATCAAGGTGCCGTACTACTGTGTTTGTTGTACTGACTGCGGATTCGAAGATAGGGAGTGTAATCCCCACAGGGAGCGAATATTTATTTTCTTCTTTTTTTCCCACAGGGAGCGAACATTTATTTCCATTACAGTTATAGTCAATGGAATCATCGAAAAAATTTGAGTTGTGTAATCTTGTTTTGTAGTTGAAATTTAGATCAAGCTTTTATTACACGTTTTTATTATTTCACCCACAATTTGGGCGCTGTCATTTAGACGTCATGATAGTATCCTGAATGTGCCATAGATGCCACATGTGTGTGTGTGTCTTTTGGAAATTAGTCACATCTGCTTTGTTAATCTGAATACAAAAGATACTGACACGTGGACTATTTTCATATCATTGTTTGTCAACGTTTGTTTGCGTGGGTTTAGTCAGGGCCTTTATATATTTATAGAATATCTCCTGGTTTAGTATTTCTGTCCCTCGGGGACTGTCGCACTGAAATATCACGCCATAGTCCAGTGGCATGATACCATCTCCAGTCACTAGGTCAGCTAGTTAAAAGTATCTTATGTGACGAGTGTTGAACACAAGGATTATATACCAGTACCATTTCTAATGACCTTGTCATGTCGCAATCAGGCATTGCTCGTTATGGATCCTAATTAAATGATCAAGGTGTTAACCACGGCGTTTAACAATAGCGCAACTTCAACATTAATATTAGTTTTTGACCGTACTGTAGTCAAAATTACTGCAAGTGAAGACATCGTGAACTCTGACAAATCAACATACACACAATAGCCGGTGTGGCCAAGATGTCGTGTTGGCTAGAATTCCAGACGTTTCACCCTCAAACCATTTCCTCCCCCAGACGTTTCACTCCCAAGCTGTTTCCTCCCAAGTCGTTTCACCCCCAATTTTCAAAGATCGAGACGTTTCACCCCCACTTTATATTATACTTGTTAATATGTAATTATTGTATTTTTTTCCTAAAAGAAGATAATGCAATTATACTATTCAATGTTATATGCTTAGTTTTAAGATTATATATATATATATATTTAAGAGATAAAAAAATAAAAAGATTAAAAATTGCATATATTCACGGACATAAACGACTGGGGAGGAAACGACTTGGGGGTGAAACGTCTGACAACCTGGTGGCTAGGCTACAATTTGCCCAATGGCATTTTCTAATTGTTCTTTGTGAAGGACGCATACCACACCATTAAACAGGACATCGTGGGGGCCGTGTCAATTATGAAGTGGAAATTGCATTTAAATGTATATTTTATAATAGAGCCAAGCAAAATGTACGTTTTATACTGCACATTTATACTACAAATATATTTTATCAAGTTCTTACTTTTAGAAAATGTTTTCCATTTGATATCTCTTAGGTTTAAATATTGACATTTATATTTCACGTTTACAATTTGTCCTACTCGATCGTTTAATGAAATGCTTGCATTTCGTTCAAAATTTGAATATATCAGGCCCGGATCCAGCGGGGGAGAGGGGGGGCAAGGGGCCTAGAAAAAAAATATTGCCTAGAAAAAATTATTGCCTAGAAAAAATGTATGACCAGGGCAGCTGCCCCCCCCCCCCCCCCCCCCCCAGCTTCCCTGGTCATACATTTTTCTAGGCAATAAAATCCCTTGATTACATCATAGTAGTGTTGTCTACAGGAAATCCCCATCGTGGGCCCCCCTACTGAACCACCCGTATAACCACCTGACCAGCCAGACTCCTATTGTCATATGGCCCCCAGCTGTTAATGTGTAGGTAATCCGAATCGGCAGTCGTACATGACTGTGTGATAAGCATGTGTTTAGGGTACTGCGGACATGTTCATTGATTGAGAGAAATTTACACGTCGTCTGCCGAGCGATTAAACAATAGGAAAGAATAGGCAATAACCAAACGTTTGTATCAGTTACAACTATAAACTATTCTAGACAAATGCAGTTTAAGAAAAGCATAAAATAGTTAAGCATAAAATTAGTCGCTAAAAACAACTAAGCTGGACATTAAAATGTATTTATCATCGAAACAATTTCACTAGAGACCAAAGGAATTAATGAAAAAAATACTTTGGCTAAATCTACTCAACGAATTTTTAATTCACTTTTCTCTACATGTATAAAGTTTTAAAGCGAGCTACTTAGCTGCCGGCAGGTTGATGAACTTTCAGTTATGAAAAATTGCTGATTTCGTTCTTGAAAAAGTTAAAAATGTAATGGTTTTTTCTTTTGATGTAGCAAAAAATCTTAGTATTCTGCAGAGTAGATGCATACCTATCGCTAGCCATGCAAATAAAACTTAATCAGAAATGGTTGTGTTTCTACATGTCATCATCTTTACTATTTATACATAACCTTTTTTAGTATTATTTTTATGAAACTTATAAGTACTGATAAGTCGATGAATACGAATTACTAATGCACAGAAAACACAATTCATGTGCGAAATAAAACGGATATTAAAGATTTTATATTAGATATCAACATCTTTTATTACTGAATATTGTTTGTTTTGTCACTGATTTAACATTTAGAAGAAAAAAAAATTGACTCGCAGAAGGGACCCAAACCCTCAGCAACCGTCCGACCCTAAAACGTGTGCCTGATTTTTTTTATATCTAGGAAGTCTGTGTGTGATGGCTGCTTCCAGGTCGACAGTTAGACAGTCAAGATTATCAAGTTCGAACCTAATACAGCATATACCCGGTATTCCTTTCCATATATTTGACAAAATATGTTTAAAGTGTTTTTGTTTTTTTCCCTCAGACTTAAACAGAACTGTCTTTTACACTGTTGAGTCTAAAACCGACGATTATTCAAAGCATTCACTAATTAATAGTGTACACAAATCACTTTTTATCTTGGGGGGGGGGGGGGGGGGGGTTTCCAGAAAAAACACTTTTTAATTTGCTATGGCAGTTTGCTGTTGAAAATGAACGAGAAACCTATATTTGTACCCTATCCTCAAATACAGGAGTAAATGCCCTTTCAGTAATATCAGTGTCCCAGTCTGACCCCCCCTCTCCTACCGTCATTTTTTAATACTTTTGTAGTCAAATACTATTGTACAGTAGTTATTCAATATCGTGGCTTTGCGAAGGTAAAATATAAATTTTATCGCTCAAGGCCCAGTCCTACTTGACATTTTTTGCCTCGGGGATGTACTCCCGATGGAAATTGATGAGCCCCGGGAGGCGTCGGGAACAGGTTCCCCTGTGTTCCGCGGAAGCTTGGAAAGCGTCGCGAGCCATGTGGAGTCATCGGGAGAACTTCATTGAATTTTTTCCCTTTGTGTTCTTGAAGTTTTATCGGAGAAAACAGGCTAGGCATAGCTTCCCGGAAGCTCTTGTGAAGCATTCACAGAGCTTCCGCGAAATTCTTTCCTCCTAGGAATCCCCAAGGCCTAGGTGATGTCTCGAAGGTTCGGCGACCTTTCTGTGACACATTCCAGTTCTTGTGATATAATTTCAGAATATTCGCAAAAAATTCGGCAAGCGCGCTCTCAGATTTGTTGCTCTTTTGGTCAACCTCAGACTGAGACGGTCAAAAAGGCCATGGGACATTACTGGGGGCATCCTCATAAACCCCCAAAAGTCTATCCTTGATTTTGTCTCTTAATTCACCATTCTCATAATCTCCATAATCTTCCCGAGGCACCTAGGATGGTTCGATACAACGATACATCCCCTAATCTTCGGGGATATTCCCCCGATGATGTTTCAAATTCGGTGAAGTTCTGGGGCACCTTCCCCGATCATCGGAGAAATTTCCTGAGCACCGGGTGCCATCCCCGATAATACAAGGCCATTGCACCATAGCCGAAACATCAGTGAACGTTTCAACGGACCATTCCCGAAGCTTCTCATGGGACTGCTCCGTCTTTTTGGCTCAAACATCTGATGTCATCGGGGAGAAAATATGTGCATTTCCACATCGCCGGTGATTTTTCTCCAGTGGGACCTAGGCATTAGATCCATGGTCTTCAAATTTAAAACAACAACAACAACAACAAAAAAACAAAAACAAAAAAACTTTACTTTTATCCCCAGATACCCTTTAGAATGCATCGTAGTCACACTAAAACTTTTTTTCCGGGGGAACATGTCCCAGGATCCCCCCACCCCAACATCACATTCTTTTGCCCCCCCCCCCCCCACACACACAGCTGAAAAATTCTGGATCCGGGCCTGATATATATATCTTGCTTCGTCATAATTGTTTTTGATGCAACAGTACATGTAGAATTTCAATCTAGCATTGGTTTTGGGTTTACGTGCCTGCTATTGTTTTGAAGACATTGTGTCTCCTAGAATTTATAATAACAATAGCCTCCTACTGAAAGGTATTGTGAAGCCTAAGTGCATATATATTAACATATATGACCACTCTGACCAGATGCATGTATTGTATAATTATACTGCCAAACTGCCTCGAGCGGTCTGTCAAGGTGTGTGTTCGATAGGTATACTTATTACCTACACTCACACAGACACCAGACACATATGCCTGCACTCTCGCGCGCAGGAGCACGAACAAACGTGTCTGGTTAAGTTATATTTTATGGAAGGCCAGGGCCAAGGTTACTTGTTTCTTGTTAAATGCTATAGCAATATGCGAATACCATATATACGCGTAGAAACAGAGTGTCGTTTGCCGTATATATGTTTGTATGCTTATTGAGTTTAACGTCCCACCGACAATATTTCAGTAATTTGGAGACAATGTGTCTATTTGGTCTAGGCATATGTAGTGCTGCCACACTGCAGTAATACGCCGTAGACATGTGGCATGATACCACACCTAGTCAAATTATCCTTACACAGGGCCAGCCAGTCCTGGAACTACCCTTATATTCAGAACGCCAATCAAGGGAGCTATACTAATACCATTTTTGTTTGTTTGCGACTTTGGTATGTCGCGGCCACGGATCGAACCCACAACCTCCCGCTCACGAGGCGGACGCTCTAAGCATCACCCACCAGGGACAGTCCGTATATATTTAGGTGCTGCTAAAACGGTCAAGAGACATATTTAGAATTCAACATGCAGCATAATATTATAGCAAGAAACATTCAGCATGAAACACATACAAAACACACTTGGCATAAAGATCTACTACATTGAGATTGCATTGATTATTCAGACTTGCTAGATGGCACAATTAGGCTTTTTATGTTCTCCTCAACCCACGTTGACGATGTTTCTTTACAGTTGTGGCATTTTTTGAAAAAAAAAAAGTTTACAAGTTCTCCATAGCACAGATATCTACACGTTAGATATAGTTATATCTTTATTATATATCACTTGTCGCAAAACACCATTAAGCAAGAAGCATTAAACATTTTGCAAAAAAGTTAAAACACAGGTCAGAAAATACTTGTAAAGAAATACTAGCATGTGAGGAAGGTGTTAATACATAGACTATCAGGGAAAATAAAATTGAATAAAGAAATTATTTTTAAATTAAAAAGTAAACAACCACCAATCAAATGCTATTGCACGTAGATAATTACATTGTATCATCAGATTTTTGTAAATTTGCTACGACCAGTGAACAATGTACCAGCAGGTCAAGGTGATCCGGTAGACTGTGATAAGGTGTTCCACGAGTGTGACATAATGACTCATTCAGTGAATGCAGAGCGGTTCGTGAAGGAAATAAAAGGAACACAGTATATATACAATTGTCCTGTGGATTTATCATAGGTCACTGTTATGTTAGGTCACACACACACACACACACACACACACATATTCGCACAATTTGAATATAGAAAGAAAGAGACAAAAAAAGGCTGCCAGGCATTATATTTGCTTTTCGTATAAATCAAGGAAAGTTGTATTATTTTAAAACTCAGATAGGTTGCATAAATACAACGGCGGTTCTACGAGTGTGAGTCAATAAATAACCAGCCTATGGCATCTCCGATCAACCGAGACATCCACGATTTTCACGCATTGTTTCAATACATGTACTATACCTGTGTACAAAACTACACATGTATACGGTCATTTGTTTGTCAGATATTGAATGTCAAACATGGCTAGTGATGTAAAAGTAAGCTTTTCATCAAAAGTGGAGAATCGTGCTGTAATTCGGTACTTGCATTTAAAAGGTAAAACTGGTAAGGACAAACATGCTGAGTTAGTTGATGTGTATGGGTCTTCTGCACCATCTTATTCTCAAGTTAAATTCTGGGTTGGGGAGTTTAAACGCGATAGAACATCTTTAGAAAATGAAGCCAGGTCTGGACGCCCAGTTGATGCCACCGACGAAGAAATGTGTAATAAAATCAGAGATCTGGTATACTCAGATAGGCGAAATCAGGTTGAAGAAATAGCACAGGCATTAGGAATTTCACATGGTACCGTTTCAACAATCTTGCATGATCGTTTAGGGATGCGCAATCTTACAGCCCGTTGGGTCCCAAAATCCCTTAGCAATGAGCAAATGGCAACGAGAGCATCAGTATGCAGTGCGTTGTTGAAGCGTTTGAGGTCAAAAGATGAACTCCTTTTGCGTCTAGTTACTGTGGATGAGACTTGGGTGCATTATTATGAACCAGAAAATAAAGCCCAGAGTCGTCAGTGCGTAGGGCCGGGATCCCCAAGGCCAAAGAAGTTCAAGACTCAACCATCTGCTGGCAAAGTGATGGCCACAGTATTTTGGGACACAAAGGGCGTTATTTTGTTGGACATTTTACCCAAGAGAAGTACAGTAACCGGAGCATACTATGCAAACTTGCTAGACCAGCTGAGGAACGCCATCCGCGAGAAACGCCGTGGTAAACATTCCAAAGCTGTTTTGCTGCAACAGGACAATGCAAGAGTCCACACTTGTAAAGTTGCAATGGATGCTGTGGAGCGAAATGGGTATGAATTAATACCGCACCCTGCCTACTCACCAGACCTGGCTCCTATCGACTTCTTCCTTTTTCCAAATTTGAAAATGGATATACGTGGGCGTCATTTCCGGTCTGATGAAGAAGTAGTGGCGGCAGTTGAGGAGTGGTTCCATGGAAAGGACCCTGACTTCTTCACTTCTGGGCTGATGGCACTTGAACACCGTTGGTCCAAGTGCATAGCCCTGGAGGGAAATTATATTGCATGCTTGTGTATATTTATGGCGATGCGTCAGTCTTAAGCACTCGATAATCACCGGAAATCTCAGAATCTCTCTTAAATGAGGTTGACGAAGTAACCGATGATGGATTTCGAAGAAATAACCGAGCGATCCGAATGATTGACAAAGATTAGACAATGAATATATATATAACGATAACTGATATTTCTTCTCCTTATCAGTTCACGTCTTTTCACGGGCCAGTCGTTTATCTGAATCCAAGTGTAATCTGTGCATAATACATCCGCCACCACCGCTTTCTATAGCCCACATTATACGACAAACTTAGCCCATCCCCAACTTTCTTGTATACATGCCTAGGAAACCGCAGTTCACACAAAACATGCAAGGATCTAGCAGCTATTCTTTCACGGTGCATAACCATATCGGCGGGCTCTCTGCGGAAATAGCTATATCGACAGGCTGTCTGCGTTCGCACACCGGTCATTCTCTGCTATAAACACTAGCAAACGCTGGACGGAAGGGAAAGAAACAGACAAATGGTCACTTTTCAAAGATGAGTTGCTCAATATTAAGTATTGCACGGTATATGAGAGTATCTTAGCTGTAAACTTTTCAATTATCAGCGACTGGGACCTGAAACTCGGCCGAACAGGTTAGTGATGTACCAACGACAGAACCGAAAGTAGTGGTTTTTCAAGGTTTTTTTCTCCTCAGATCCAACATTCAAGGGAATACACCTAGTACATTAAAATCGGCCAATTTATCGGTATCTCCTTGAAGAATATACTTAAAAAAACATTCGATGGTCATATTATAGACATAATCAAAGCAAGAACCTGCTGAAGCCTGTAGAAAGTTTCGAGGTTGTGTTCCATGTTGGTATATCACTTAACTGTTTGGCCGAGTTTCAGGTCGCAGTCGCTGATAATTGAAAAATTTACACGCATATACATAGCTAAGATACTCTAATATTCCATGCAATACTTAATATTGAGCAACCCACCTTTGAAAAGTGATCATTGGTCTGTTTCTTTCCCTTCCGTCCAGCGTTTGCTAGTGTTTATGGCAGAGAATGACCGGCGCAAACGCAGAGAGCCTGCCGTTATAGCGATTTCCGCAGAGAGCCTGCCGATATGGTTATGCACCGTGCCTTTGTTAGGAAACTGATCTCGTTGAATAGCGAAAATCCTGAAATGAAGGGGGCGGGTGTCCAGACCATTATTCTCTCCTCAGATCCAACATTTAGTACAAATTGTTCACATGCCCATCTCTTATAGCCCATTTCACCAGAGGATCGGCAATACCCGGTATAATTAGTTGATTTAAACTGATCAATCAGTGACTGGGGGATGTGGATTAGGTGTTCGGGAATGCTCTTTGATTTACGTAGGTTAACGTTTCATGTTCGGAGTGAAATGGACAGCAAGTATATGTAACAAATAACAATATCGGTTCTATTGTGAGTAATGAGTAATGCACTTTTAAGTGCACGTCTCTGCATTTCACAGAGACCTGTTGCAAAGATTAAAAGATCTGTCTGAACTGAGGGTATCTTGCCTTCAAATTCACATTAGGAATCAGTGCGTTACAAAAATGTACTATTTTGTCTGGCAATCACCATCGAATTACAGTTGGTAGGCTACTTAATCACGAGCTATAGGTAACTTTTGCTTATCATATAAATCTTATAAATGCTCAAACGAATTGTATAAAACACTACCTTTTTATGTCTATAAACATCGTAATCCCTAGTGAAATCTCATATATAGAGAGATCGACAATGGCGTCAAATGATTTCATCAGAATGGACGAAAGACAAAAACGAATCGATTTCAAGACCACTTTTAAGTCAGACAAAAGGGCACGGGTGTATCGTTTAAGGGTAATTCCATTACTTGCTGGCCAAATGTGACTGGATGTGGTATCATGCTATATCGTCTACGGCGTGATACTACAGTGTGGCGGCACTCTGTCTTTCAAGTAGTCTACAAGTGACTGAAATACAGTCGGTAGGACGTTAAACCCAATTTAGACAGACAATACCACTTTGAAAATGATGTAGAATGTTAAATTATATCATGCAATATACAAAGAACCACTCGTGTAACTTCGCCTATCTCCGGAATCTGCCGTTTGATTTCGAAGGAAATCGATTGCATAGACCAGATATTATAGAAAGTACCGACCTCTCACCTCTTGCGAGTAGCATGGACCCCATGAAAAGAAAGGAAATTAATCTTGCTAATTTAGGCTAGCATGTAGTTATGGCCACTTTTGAATAACAGCCAGTCTGTTAATAAAGACCAGAGACTGGTTTGTCAGCACTGAATTTACAGAAAATTAAACATTAATAACAGCCAACCTGTGAACAAAGGCCAGTGACTTGTTTGATAGCCCTGAATTTACAGAGAATTTACTCTCTGTGCAACAGCCAACCTGTGAACAAAGGCCAGTGACTTGTTTGTCAGCGCTGATTTATGCAAAACCAAAAACCCATTGAATCCAGTCTGAACAAATAAAGGTCATTTTTCATTTTCCATTGAGAGTGAACTTTTTCGGCCACGGCATACTGTATATTAGAGAGAACATACTAATACACCCGGTTGAGGATAGGACCCCTTAACGTAGACTGTACACCTTTTACTATGACTAAATATTTGAAGAAAAAAAATGTAAAAAAAATAATAAAAAAATATCGATACAATTGAGTTGTGAGACACTGAAATGAACTCTAAGAAGTTTAATTTTAAGGAAAACTAATTTGTTGTCATCTCAATGTCATATTAGAAGATAAGGACAACACAGGTTGTTCAGCACCTAATTATGCTGATCTTGTGATCGATATCTGTTGATATATGTAAGCTTGATCAAGACTAATTTTGATGCAAAGCGTCAAAGACGCCGTAAATGTTTTTGGAGCACGACTGAAATAAAACAAAGCCCTTTCAGAATATTTTAATAACATGTTATGCTACAGTGCATGTATCATTTACAAACAGCGGGTCTTGATATTTTCACAAGGCAATCATACATGCCATTTTGACATGTATCCTCAGCTGTAGACCGTAATTTATTTTTGAAGTGTGTTCTAAAAAGTCCATGTGAATCAAGAGTCTTCGGCCTAATTTCCATCCATGTATATTTGTTTTCAAACATTTTATCTATGAAATCTGAAAAAAGAAATTCTTAACTTATTGATCGATGAAAAAACTCCTATTTACAAATTTTCAGAAACATAAAAAAAACAACAAAAAAAAAAACAAAAAAAAAAACACTCCAATTATAGCAGACATATTAAATGATGATGATTTTAGATGCCATAAATTAACTTATCTATAGATCAATGAAGACAAGTAATTCCATTCTTATTTAATTATTGAAAGAGTTTGGGTCTGCAAAATGCATGAAATTTCCATACATTTACCTAAGTACTAAGGCTGTGTCAATGTCAGTTTAAATAAAATCATCATCAGCAGCAACAACAAGGATGATGATAACGAGGCAAATCAGCACAATTAAGTTTTTCATATGGTACAGGATTTAGGTACGATTCCCGGGATATACAACCTTTGATAAAGTAGCGTGGTGTAGGAGTATAGCATTCTTTTTGTATCAATGATATGTATAGAATTAAATATATATTTACAAGACTTTATTCTACAATGTTTGGTTAAATTTACCCGTGTCAAACACTCATAATCATCTTACATGCTGTGACCGCAGATTGGGCTTGGGGCCGTCAATTAGACATGTCCGATACGGCCATATGTATAGTGTGTGCTTTTTACACTTTCTACATTATGCAGGTAATACGCATTTTACTTTTCTATTAAAATTATACCTGTCTGCAGCAAATTCATGAAGTATTAAAGGTATTGAGAAGAACAATATTAAGAAACACTATTCCTTATCCATTTTTGTTTGATTTGACAGAGACCATGATCCATAATCTATCTTACTTGCTTTTCTTCCTTATTTTTACCTGCATACCACAAAAATATAAAGGGATTGACTTTAATGCACTGGACTGCTAGGAGGCTCGCTGTCTGAATATATGGAAGAGAGAAAAGACTCAGTGTGTTTAATCTTGTGAGTTAGCTCACCCTTGGGCACTAAATCTAGCTACGTGCGGTTTTTATTTAGCTCACATGAGCACGTAGGTGGCTGTCCAGCATCCGTCCGTCGTTCACAGTTATTTCAAATTACATCTCCTCCGAAACCACTGGTGATGTTCCTTGCATGAAGCTCTACCAAAGTTGTTCAAATGTTTCCGGTCCATTGCATATCTGGGTCACAGGAGCTAAAATAGATTTTTAAAGTGAAATCTTTAAAAATCTTCCTCTCCGAAACCGCAAGGCCTAAAGCTTAGATATTTGGTGTGTGGCATTGTCTTATGGACCATTACCAAGTTTGTTCAAATCATGACAATTGGGTCGAAATTGGCCCTGCCCCATAGGTCACTTGATTTTACATAGACATATATAAGAAAAACTAGAAAAACCTTCTTGTTAGAAACCACAAGGCCAGGGGTTTAGATAATTGGTGTGTGGCATTGTCTTATGGATCATTACCAAATTTGTTTAAATCATGACCATTGGGTCCAAATTGGCCCTGCCCCATAGGTCACTTGATTTTACATAGATTTATATAAGAAAAAACTAGAAAAAATCTTCTTGTCAGAAACAACAAGGCCAGGAGTTTAGATATTTGGTGTGTAACATAACTTAGTAGACCTCAATCAAGTTTGTTCAAACCATGGCCTTGGGGTCAAAATTTGCCACGTCCCAGGGGTCTCTTGATTTTACATTATATTAATATATATTACTAATTCAGGAAAAAAAACACCTAGAAAAACCTTCTTATCAGAAACCACAAGGCATAGAGTTTAGATATTTAGTGAGTAACAAAGCCTAGTGAACATCTATCAAATTTGATCAAATCATGGCCCTTAGGTCAAAAATGGCGCCGTCCTTTTATATAGACTTATTAGAGCAATGACCTTCAAAGTTTGGATGGCAGGTACAGTTTTTGTGTTGAAATTAGATTATTTTGCTGTACTTCTGCATAGATTACGTATTTACTTTGACTCGTAATACAATAATTGGCATTAAGGGCAATGTTTCTCAGGTGAGCTATTCAGGGCCATAATGACCCTCTTGTTTAAGATTCAATATGCATATCGATATCGATCATTTGTTTTGTAGATGAAAGAAAATACGTCCGATCAAACTAGTCGACCATGTATGCAAAACACGTCTCACTTATACACAATGTAAGCATGGAAAATATACAAGATCAACGGATTTTTTATGAGATTAAGATGTTAATTTATTCATTTCGCTATCTGAAATAAGTTTGTAATTTGATTACTTATTCACAGTAACCACCATACTGGGTTGATGTGAAATTCGATCTTAAGTGCTTGTTGACAGACGTGAATCATTATTAATATAAAATAATTTTCTAGCATCTATTACCTTTTTTGCTTAACCCTTTTTTTGAAACTCGTAAAACTGCCAAGTATATGTAAATCTAGCACAATATCTGTGTACCCACTGTGTTGATTTGTTGCAACATGTTTAATGTTTATTGCATAAAAAATTATGCAATTGCACGTTAAAACATGAATGGTTTAAATACATGCATGGGTTGGCAAACTTTGATTGATTGGCACGTATAATTACTGCTATGCTTATTTTATTAAATGAGACAAGCTTTGTGACATGCAAGAGTAAAGTGACTGCCAAAACAAGTGTAATAGGCTAATTATTGAATTTATATCAGCCACCAAAGAGTGCCACTCTCATCATTGAAAAAAAGCCGATTGGGTTATAAAAGTTTACTAAAATACGTTTAATTTCATGTGATTATCATAAAATGTAGTTTACTACGCAAATTTTAACCAGGGTTTCAACGAAGATCCTGGTTATTAGAATGGGATACGTCGTTGGACGGGCGGGCGTCAAACATTTCGTTTCCGTCAACCATTTATAAGGTTTCATACTTGGCAGGTAGTTACCTTATGGGAAGAGGAAGATTGGGATTGATTTTCAGGTCAGCAGGGACATGGTCAAGGTCACTGTTACTAAAAATAGTTAAGGTTACCTGGGGCAACAATTGAAAACCTGGTTTCGCGTCATTTGACACGTTTCTTGTATTTTTATGTATAAAACCTAAGAATAGTCTTGATCTTTTATGTTTATATATGCAAACATGAGTTTGAAAATAAAACTTTGAAACATTTGTTATACATTGTAATATTATTATGTTCATTTGTGATGCATAATTATATATAAACGCGTCTGTAAAAATAATCGGACAAACTTCTAATTCTTTCTTCCTCATTGATTCATTACTATTCATAAATTATAAAAAATATGTTTTAGTATTATTTCTATATATTTTATGTATTCCATACATTATTTGAAAACCCATTTAATTTTCCCATTCAAATATTTATTTTTTCAAGATTAATAACATTGGATAATTGACTTAACATATTATAATCTTTAATTGGCATCAACAAAAGCTTATACATGTATAACAAATGAGTAATGTATGAAAAATAAATATATGGCTTTATGCTACAAGTTTCGGTTTAATTCATATGATTAAATCACTGTCAGTCAATGGGGGTCTCCTAATCCGGTATTTAGGTACAGGTCACGGGATTTACAACCCTAAATGTATGCTCGAAAGGAATAGTCTAGAGACAGCGATTGGATAAAAAATCTAAGTTTACAGGATATAAGCTTTGCGGTTTAAAAAAAGCGCTTAAATAATATGTATAAGAACTGAAAAAAGAACATTTTTACTTCATTCAGATCTTAGTCATCGTCGGAAATCTCCGATTGATTTTTTCTGTTTCACTTCACTACATAATAACGTAGGGAAATAGGCAAGCGAAACGTCATTTTACAACAGACGTTGACTAAAATATCAAACAATGAAGACGCTCCTTATAAATGAAATATTCCTCCGCAGTCACGTAAACAAATAAAAAGCATTGCTGTGAACAGCTGTTCATAATAACGTCTGTGATAGGTTAAAATAATGTGATGAAAGCAACGAAATGACATAATTTGACATACTCTAAAATGACAAAATACATGCGTAAAAGTCCATGGCAGGTAGATGATACCGATCGATCGTGCGTGGGTATCCGACGATGTATCTTAGTAAAGTAGGCGGAATAAGGACCAGGCTCAAATTCCACCAGCAGTACTTAGTACTATGTCACAAATATCCAGGTATTGGTATCAGGATAACAAAGGTGAAACGCCACATACATATAGAGCCTTCAGAAAGTGCAAGGTTTGCTACTTATTCTATGCAGCAACCTTCATGTGAATAATGGCCCCATCGAAATAGCATTTTCATACTTGAGCTTTATTTGATATCAGTTTATAGTGATTTATCTTATTTTATAGTTTTATTGTGATAATTCACTAAATACTTAAACAGCCCCATGTGATAAATTCTACAAAGATGTTTGTCTACTCATTATAACTTCTTATCTTCGTAAGTTATAGTTGAACAGAACGTATGTTTATTTTCATCCAGGTATGCAAGGTATATACAAATTTGCAACAAATACACAAACATAATCAATTCAGAGGACAGGTACTTGAGGACAGGACCATAGCTGTGCCCCCACCCCCTTAACACACACACACGAAGCGAGCTGAATATAGCGGTTTTCAACTTTAATTCGCCATTTACATTGAGTTTATGTATCAAAATGTTCACATTCAAATAATCTAACGTTTACTATCCATGTCTTTATAAAAATCACTATAATTATATAAAACAACAAGGTTACTAACTTCAGCAGGATGCTGAAGGGCAGCCATCAAGAATAAGTGTCAACAAATCAATGAAAATGCGCCCATCGATAATATTGGAGAATTCCCACTGCCAGCGGATAATTTTCCTTCATAACTGTTTCCATGAAATGCAGATATTTTTTTTTAATGCCTGAAATTTCATGATTTCTACTCGAGATTTAGATATTTTAACCGAATGGAACCTCGATCAACGGAAGTGAACCCAAAACGACATCTTTGACGTTATCGCCCACGACAGAAAAAGATGTTGCGATTGTATATGATACAGAACGGGAAGGTAAGAGTGTTCCGAAAATATTTGTAAACAAAATAACTTCGGAATACTCTTACCGTTCCCTTCTGTACATGAACAAATCGCAGCGCTGACCTTATAGATATCGTTTTGGGTTCACTTCCATTGATCGAGGTTCGAATGGAATTAAACCACTAAATCCCCACTCGAAATCTTGACATTTTAGACATTAGAAATAATTATATTTGTATTTCTTTTGAACAGTTATGAAGGAAAATTATCTGTTGACATTGGGAATTTGCCAATATTACCGATTGACACATTTTTCATAGATATTTTACACCAATTCCTGATTGGTGCTCTTCAGTATCCTGCCGAAGTTGGTTACTTGTCTATTATGTATAGACAATCGTGATGTTTTTTTTCTTCTTATTGATAAAGACAGGGTCCTGTCCTCAAGTACCTGTGATTCAGAGGTGTAGTATGTCGAAGGAAAGGGTTATGTACCGATACGCTTTGTATATACATCATTCAGTTCAGAAGTGTCATAAACTAATATTCAACGGACAGTGTTGAATAAATTTCGTAACATCCGCTAAATCCCCCTCCCCTTTTTTAGTCCCCACCGGTGAAACCGATTGAAGACTCTAAGTTTGCGCGCGTCCTTCCGTCCGCTTTTGTGTCCGCTCCATAACTTGGGACATCGATGGATGGATTTCAATATAACTTCACAGGGTGTTTTGCGTGCATCAGCCATATCCACCCCTGAAAGGTCAGGGTCACTGGAGTCGTTAGAAATTGTCTTTGGTGTTCATAGACTACATCTTCGTGTCCGCTCAATGACTTCCATGTTAATGGATTTTCATAAAATGTTACAGAAGTATTTGTCATTCCACAAAAGTGTGTCTTGCACATCAACCATATGCGTCCTGAAAAGGGCAAGGGCACTGGAGTTGTTAGAAATTCTCTGCGGTATTGATTTACTACATGATTGTGTCCGCCCTATAAATTCAATATCTATTAATGGATTTTCATAAAAAAAATTATATAAGTGTTTGTCATAAAACAAAAGGCGTGTCGCGCGTATCATCCATATGCACGCTTAAAAGGTGAAGGTAACCAGTGTTGTTAGAAATTTTCTTTGGTATTTATAGGCTACATCGACGTGACCACTTCTATGGATGGATTTCCCCCCGTTGTTTGCTATACTGCAAAGCCTTGTTTTATAGATACATGTACAAACTAATCTCAAGTTTCTGAATTTCCCACGTGTGCGTTTTGAACGTGTCTAGTTAATGTTTAAGTACATTTTTATCGCTATTGTTCAATGTTTGATGTCGTACTAGGTTTCTTCGAGTTATAAATTATTGCTGACATGAATACATTAATATGTAAATAAAGAAATATACTGATTTAGCATATGCAATCGTATTTACTGAATATGAATTATTGATATCGTAAATGATATTTATATTTTTACTTGACTTTCAAACCATGAAACCGTTGGCCGAATGGTTTGAGCGTCCTCACCGTAATTGGGAGGTAAACGAGTCAATAAACGAGTTTCTATCGCTTGATGCCATTTTTCAAAACATGTATTGGACATGTGTTGCACTGGTTGATCCAATGTTGAGGATAATGTGACCCTGTGTCCGGATAATGCGACTGGGTGTAGTCCAGTGTCCGGATTATGTGACTGTGTGTGACCCTATGCCAGAATATTGTGACTGAGTGTCGTGCATTTTAAGGATAAAGTGACAGGATGTACATGTAGTCCAGTGTCAGGATAATGTGACCGGATGTACAAGAAGTCCAGTGTTTTGGATAGTGCGACTTGTAGTTCAATATCAGAATTATCTGGCTGGGTATGGTCCAATGCCAGAATATTGTGTCTGAGTGTGGTTCAGTGCTAGTATAATGTGAGTGAATTTTCCAGTGTCAGGATGGTGTGACTGAGTGTGGTCCAGTGTCAGTAAAAGCGGATTTTCCAGTGCCAGTATGATGTGAGTGGGTTTTCTAGTGTCAGGATAATGAGGTTTTATGTGATAGGAGTGTGGTCCAGTGTCAATATCACGTGAGTGGGTTTTCCAGTGTCAGGATAATGTGACTTAATATTGCCAAGTGTCAGTATATTGTGACTGAGTGTGGTCCAGTGTCATTATATTGTTACTGAGTATGGTCCAGTGTCATTATATTGTTACTGAGTATGGTCCAGTGTCAGTATATTGTGACTGAGTGTGGTCCATTGTCCAGATTATGCGACGGAATGTGGTCCAGTGTCATATATTGTTACTGAGTGTGGTCCAGTGTCAGGATAATGTGACAGGGTGTAGTCCATTGTCCAGATTATGCGACGGAATGTGGTCCAGTGTCAATATATTGTGACTTAGTGTGGTCCAGTGACAGGATTATGAGACTGGGTGTAGTCCATTGTCCGGATTATGTGACGGAATGTGGTCAAGTGTCAGTATATTGTGACTGAGTGTGGTCCATTGACAGGATAATGTGACTGGGTGTAGTCCAATGTCCGGATTATGTGACGGAATGTGGTCCAGTGCCATTATATTGTGACTGAGTGTGGTCCAGTGACAGGATAATATGAATGGATGTTGTCTTATGTCCGGATTATGTGATGGAGTGTGGTCCAGTGTCAGTGTAACGTGAGTGGGTAATCCAGTGACAAGATAATGTGACTGAGTGTGGTCCAGTGTCAGTGTATTGTGATTGAGTGTGGTCCAGTTTCAGGATAATGTTACTGAGTGTGGTTTATTGTTAGAATAATATTACTGAGTGTGGTCTATTGTCAGGATTATGTGACTGAGTGTGGTCTATTGTCAGGATAATGTTACTGAGTATGGTCTATTGTCAGGATAATGTTACTGAGTGTGGTCTATTGTCAGGATAATGTTACTGAGTGTGGTTTATTGTTAGGATAATGTTACTGAGTGTGGTCTATTGTCAGGATAATGTTACTGAGTGTGGTCTATTGTCAGGATAATGTTACTGAGTGTGGTCTATTGTCAGGATAATGTTACTGAGTATGGTCTGTTGTCAGGATAATGTTACTGAGTGTGGTCTGTTGTCAGGATAATGTTACTGAGTGTGGTCTATTGTCAGGATAATGTTACTGAGTGTGGTCTATTGTCAGGATAATGTTACTGAGTATGGTCTATTGTCAGGATAATGTGACTGAGTGTGGTCTGTTGTCAGGATAATGTTACTGAGTATGGTCTGTTGTCAGGATAATGTTACTGAGTATGGTCTATTGTCAGGATAATGTGACTGAGTATGGTCTGTTGTCAGGATAATGTTACTGAGTGTGGTCTATTGTCAGGATAATGTTACTGAGTATGGTCTGTTGTCAGGATAATGTTACTGAGTGTGGTCTATTGTCAGGATAATGTTACTGAGTGTGGTCTTTTGTCAGGATAATGTGACTGAGTGTGGTCCAGTGTCATTATAACGAGAGTGGGTTTTCCATTGACAAGATAATGTGACGGAGCGTGGGCCAGTGTTCGGGCAGTGCGAGTGGGTGTGGTCTCCATGCTTCTTGTTTGCGTTGCGACACGGGAGGATCGAACTCAAAAACGTCTGGCAAAGAAAAAGAAATTTTGTTTTTCTTACTCTTTAGTTTATGTCATGATATGTTGCAATTTGTTTCGCAATTTACACCTTAAATTTTAAAGACATTTTGATAGTGAACTACATATTCTACCTGAAAATTCGCATAATCTAAATTAAAATCGAACACTAAATCAATACATAGGCTGAATAGTTTATTCTTGAACATTGCAACTGTTATACTGACAGGACTGTACTGATAGGGTATTTCAGCACACTGCGTTATCATGCAGGGGTTTTCCCGAGGAAGGATTATTTCTGATCACCCGTCAGTTTGACTATTTACTTTGAAATTAGGGTATTCATTGATGTCAAACAGAGTGACTCATTTGACCAATGGTAAACGCGCCGTGTACAGATAACGGCCTCTGTCGGCTATCACATGGTTTATCCGATTTCAACACATGCTCATTCATACGCGAAGTCCAAAGGAGTAAGCTGGTGTTCATTAGAAGGTGTGATAATGTTGAGTTGGGTTGCGATTTATCGGTCATGCTAATCTGTTGCTTAGGCACATCAAGGTCAATGAGGATCTATTGGATGTAAATATTATTCTATAATTTAAAGTTTTACTCGGGTATGTATACGTTATACAGTATATATGATTACATTACTTAGAACATGGACTTTTGATATTATTCTAATTTGATGGGTTTTTTTTTATATCACACAAATCTTATTAACTTCTTACATTTTTTGTTTTATTTTTTATTTACCCCCCCCCCCCCTCTCTCTCTCTCTCTCTCTGGAAAAACTTAAACTTCACAACTGAAACAACGAAAAAGTTTATTTGAGACATTACATAAGTGTCCTGTATGAGTTATATTTAGATTAAGTTAAAACTTATCATGTATGTGATGATTCAGAACAGCATCATGCTTTATACCAATGCTATCTAATCTCGGTCGTCGAGTGGTTTGAGGTATATAACCGGGAAGCCGAATGTTTGACCCCACCCCGTCCGCTGCATACCAAAGTCGCTAAATGTTCACAGACATATATCTCTTGTAAGGCTCTCCGCATATATATGGGGCGTAGCCAGGACTAGTTGGCCCAGTACTGTGTGATATCGTGACGCTTGTCTAACACTGTATCAACACTTAAAATGACTGAAATATTGTAGATGGAGCATTTAACCTAAGAAGAAACGAACAAATCAGCTACACTCCCACTCGACATGATGGCCCCTGTACAAGTTTAATTATTATACAGATCGTAATAAAATTTCGCAATTCTTGCCACTTTCTCCAATACAAAAAAGAACTGCGAAAATCAAACATTTCATTTATTTTATTTATTTTTTTGTTTTGTTAGGTTAACGATCTACCTACAGTATTTCAGTATTTTTGGAAACTAGACAGATATACTGATGTCATAGGAAACTTTAGACAGATATACTGATGTCATATGAAACTTTAGACAGATATACTGATGTCATAGGAAACTTTAGACAGATAAAATGATGTCATAGACACTGACATGATGTCACAATTAGACACTGACATGATGTCACAATTAGACACTGGCATGATATCACAATCAGTTACATTATCCTGACACCAACCCATCTAGACCAGATTGCGGTTCTTACCCACGATCTCCTGCCTTCTGAGACGGACGGACGCTCAAACCAAGGCAAACAGATGTATTTGTCAAACGTTTATGGGTTACAAGAAAAGTACTGAGACCGTTGTGCTACCATAAAACAAGATAAAAATGAAAGCTATAGATCACATAACTAGTGCCACACTCAAGTACTCGCCCAACTCTTCGATGTATAGCTCACTTAATGCACTATGCAACTTAATCTGTACACCTGACAAGTAATTTATGATCCAAAAAGCAACCTACAGGAAGGAGCATAATCCTGACAGGTTTATTGAACGTCGATTATCTTCTTTTATGGGGATGCGTATTTTTTAACAAAATAATTTACCAACTTCAAATTCCTATTTCATAAAGATATATATACAAACCTATACACTCAGGCCTTTTTTCATGGGACTTTGGCCTTAATAGTGTATTTTGAGGAACAAAATCACAATTTTGGGGAAAAAGTCAGGACATATAGCATTTATATTTCTAGAAAAAATGCATTGATTTGAAGAAATTTTCATACAGGAAAGACGTAAATGAATGCCCCTGCTTAAGAAGGAATAAAATCCCCGACATTCAGTTAAAATAAACGTTCTCTTTCGAATTAAGTTGAAAGATAAGTACTAAAATATATTGTTCACTTAAAAATTCAGAAAACCGGAAGTTAGTTCTAGTACATGTTATTTATGTACATGTATATATATTAAAGGGTTACAATAGGTTTTGTTTCTTAGTTAAATTGCTTTAGAAACTTCATTAAAATTGTTTATAATTGCTTTTAAGATAAAGCAATCCTTTTCACATCTGAACTGTTTTCATTCCTCAAAGAAATTGCATTTTCTGTCAAAAATGTATCTGAGACTTGGAAAAAAAAGAAGAGATGGGATGTTTTCAGTATGTAACCGCGAACAAACGTACTTCTGATGGTCTCCAAGCTCTTCCACCTAAAACATGTCATATCGTGCCTAGAGATCGTTGCCTTGCACACAATTTAGACCCACGAGAGTTTACATGACAGTGTAGACAGCATTTTCGTTTTGTGGCATCGCTCTCACATGATCGATATTTTTTATTGCATCTGAATCTTATTTTTTTTCAAATGTTTATATTAATTAGTATGCGTTGGGTAAATCCTATGAAAACCATAGCACGTGAACTGTCAAACATTTCTGATCGATGCCGGTGGCAAAGTGGTTAGATCGTCCGCCTCGGAATCGGGAGATCATGGGTTCGATCCCTGTTCGCGACATACCAAAGTCGTAAAATGGTACTGGTATAGCCCCCTTGCTTGGCGCTCAGTATATGAGGGTAGTTCCAGGACTGGTTGGCCCGGTGTCAGGAAATGTGACCGGTGTGGTATCATTCCATTTGTCTTCGGCGTAATACTAGTGTGGCAGCATTATATCTGTCTCAAGTCGGCACAGTCTCCATATGACTGAAATACTGTCGGTGGCACGTTAAATCCAACAAACAATCAAACAATATTTCTATGACCCCTGAAATCACGGGAAACTCTTGTGTGAAAACACGACTTTTCTGTCCCTTCATGAATATAGTAGCGACCTACTAATATGTATGTAAGTTACTGTAAAGTCCTTAGTTTATCTTACAAAATCCACTCGACGTATGTAGATATTTCAAATAATAAAGATGCTCACATCGTAGTCCGTAATGGACAGAGCCCTCTTAGTTGCTGTTTGGTTTTGCAAAGTATTTTATGTATTCAACATAATAGGGTAAGGGTTGTTTCAGGGATGAGTTTCCCCTCTGTAGGATTATGTTTGTTTGTTTGGTTTAACGTCCCACCGACAGTATATCAGTCATTTGGAGACGATGTAGGATTATGTATTTGATTGTGTAATCATGCCACAATGACGTGTTTGCGGGTAATACCGTATTTAGTCAGTACAATTTATAAACAATCACAACGAATAGTCGACCGCCTTGTCGTAAGATCAGCCCTGGCATCAGTTTTATTACTCAAAACAACACGCCACAAGACAAAAAAGACAACATAATAACTTCAATAAGGCATAGAATACAGGTCATAAAAATACATGTTTATAGCCACATATATAAATTTAACTTAGTATCAGTCCTGTAGAAGTTACTGATAAATGACTTTGAGTGACAGATAGTTCGTGGCAAAAATAAAACTAGTTCAACAGCACAAAGATTTATATTGGTATATGCGAAAATGTCTCATCTACTTAGTAAAACATTGATTGCTATTCAGTTTAGAGTTTTAAATGTATTGAAAAACGATATTTGCCTCAGTTCCGTAGCTTGATTTCATTTCGCCATGCGAATCGAGATACAATAGCTCATTGTTTCAGAAACAATCCTTCTCCAATCAAAACAGGAATACATACGTCTTATCCTAAATCAGTTAAACACAAAATGTTGCTATTGTCAGTTGGACATATAAACAATCTACTATTAAATGGTGCGTGTACACTCCTTTCTCGCAAAATATGACTTATAAAAGCGGTACGCTCAGTTATACTTTTTGTCTCTGTTCAAATATTACGTTTTACTTTGATTCTTGCTCCACGTTGTATAGACTAGGCCGAGAGAAATTTTTCATACCGGATTTGAGTTTTTCGTGGAATTGCGGAACATTTTGATTGGCTAAATTCTACTATGAAATAGACTGTGGTAATCGGGAAGCGAATGTTGGAAGAATGATTTACATTTACCGTATGTTTGCATACCACCCAGGATGGTGTGACCGAGCGGTTATAGTCGCCGACTCCTGCTGTTGACCTTAGTCTCTACTGCCCCTGTACACCCGAGATATTCCTGCGTTGTTATTAGCTGGACGACTGTCGTGCCGATAGTTAACTCTGCCACAATCAGTCAATCAATTAATCAATCAGTCAGAATCTAATGATTTTCACGTTGTTTTTATTTTCTATATTGCAGATGGAAGAATCTGTGTCATTAAAAGCGGGGAGAAACTCGAGCATGGATAGCAGAGGATCGCATACATTGTAAATTGCCTGTGCAGTGTTGAAAGAGACTGGTGTAATGGCATCGTCTAGTCTAATATTTCGCTTTGTTGCGATTCTTTCCGTCCTTACTGTGATCAACATTGTGATTTTAGGATTCTCTTCGAAGTGGAATGAGCAGACGATCGCGTGCTCTGTCGATAATGTGATCGTTGGTGTGGCTAAATATCTCCGGAACAACGGAAAGCATTCGCTCGAGTCTGAACTTATTGAACCTTGCCGGAAGTCCAGTATCAGATCCGAAACCAAAGATGTGTTGAGATACGCGATACAGGACGTGATCAGCATGTGCAATCGGACTAGAATTAAAAATGCACGAAAGAAAATATTACCCTTACCCCTTATAACTCTGTTCACAACATGGACGTCATCGGATGTAACAAAGGAGCTGCTTCACAATATCACGATGAAGAATTGGTTGAGCTTTAAACCGAAAGTAGAAATAGCAGTGTTTACAAATGACAGTTCTGTGATAAAAATCGTTAAAAGTTATGGTATTCGAACATTTCCGATTCTAAAACATGGCAGTGGTGGCGCTCCGGTGCTTCCTGTCATGTATCAGACCGTCCAAGAACACTTCCGGTCTAGTCTGCTGTTCGGTTATGTCAATTCAGATATTATATTTACTGACAAATTAATTAAAACACTTGAAATTATACTTCATTCACGGGATATTGAAAAACCTGTACTGATGGTTGGGAAACGTACTAATGTATTAAATGTCAGTCCAAATGACACATTATCGTATAAAGACATTGAGTACATTGCAAATGCTCGGGGAATACTTTTCCATGCCAATGCAGAAGATTATTTTTTCACCAGCAGGGCGTTTCCCTGGAAGAATATAGCGCAGGTTGTGGTTGGTAGAGTTGCATATGATAATTGGTTAGTCGGTCACGTGATATGCAATTTACATATTGACGTAATTGAACTTTCGGATTCTGTGATAGCAGTGCACCAGACGACAACAAAAGGTGGGAACTATGAAGGATTTCAGAACAAAGACGCGCACTATAATGAAGGTGTGTTTAAGCAATTAGGGATCGTCCCAATCTACGAGCATGGGTTCACCATATGTGCCCCAGAATTCACGTTTGTAAATATATGTGGGGACATAGAGCTGACGGCAAGGGAGAAGATGTGGGAGAAATGTAGCTGTGATTACCCGCCCAACTCTACCAAAACAGCGGGAAAAGCTTAGATGTAAATATTTATGAAACATTGCTTTTGTCACATTTGATCAAAGTTTTAAACATCTTTAGTATTAATCATATTTTTATGATACTAGTTTTACAGTTTTCTCGCCATTTTTAATTACACTGTGTTAATTTTAGCCAAGAAACTTTACTCTTTTTAGCTCACCTGAGCACAACGTGCTCATGGTGAGCTTTTCTGATCGCCTTTCGTCCGTGCGTCTGTGCGTCCGTGCGTCCGTCGTCAACAATTTCTTTAAACAACATCTCCTTCTAAACTACTCGCTGGATTTTTATAAAACTTCACGGGAATGTTCATTATGGGACCCTTTACCAAAGTTGATACAATTATTTTTATTGGTCAAAAAGCTAGGTCACAGGAGCTAAAAATAGATTTTAAAAATGAAAAATTTAAAAATCTTCTTCTCCTAAACCTCAAGGCATAGACTTTTGATTTTTGGTATATAGCATGATCTTATGACTCTCTACCAAGTTTGTTCAAATTATGGCCCTGGGGTCAAAATTGGCCCAGCCCCAGGGGTCACTTGATTTAACATAGGCTAATTTAGGAAAAACTTGAAAAATCTACTTCTCAGAAACCACAAGGCCTGGGGTTTAGATATTTGGTGTGCAGCATTGTCTAGTAGATCACAAATCATGGCCCTGGGGTCAAATTTGGCTCCGCCAAGGGGTCACTTGATTTTACATAGGCTAATATAGAAAAAAAATTTAAAAATCTTCTTCTCAGAAACCACAAGACCTGGAATTTAGATATTTGGTATGTAGCATTGTCTAGTGGGTCTCTACCAAATTTGTACAAATCATGACCTTTGGGTCAAATTTGGCCCCGCCATAGGGGTCACCTGATTTTACATACGCTAATTTTGGAAAAAGACTTGAAAAATCTTCTTCTCAGAAACCACAAAGCCTGGTGTTAAGATATTTGGTGTGTAGCATTGTCTAGTGGATCTCTACCAAGTTTGTTCAAATCATGACCCTGGGGTCAAAATTGGCCCAGCCCCAGGGGTCACTTGATCAAACATAGGCTAATATAGAAAAGACTTGAAAAATCTTCTTCTCAGAAACCACAAAGCCTGGGGTTTAGATATTTGGTGTGCAGCATTGTCTAGTAGATCACTACCAAGTTTGTTCAAATCATGGCCCTGGGGTCAAATTTGGCTCAGCCCCAGGGGTCACTTGATTAAACATAGGCTAATATAGAAAAAAACTTAAAAAATCTACCAATTTGTTAAATGACCCTGGGGTCAAAATTGGCCCAGCCCCAGGGGTCACTTGATTAAACATAGGCTAATATAGAAAAAAACTTGAAAAAATCTTCTTCTCAGAAACCACAAAGCCTGGGGTTTAGCTACAGTAGAACCTCGTTAAATCGAAGTCCTTGGGACCAAGCTGAAAACTTCGAAATAACGATTATTCGGATTAAAAATGGAAACCACCTATTAGGTGTACATATATACTGTTTGCAAGTTATGAAAAGTAATGAAAATATATCATGATCTACTTAGATGCTTCTGATGAACACAAGCATTCTACCATGTCAAACAATGATACATATTTTTACCGTCGATATGCTGCTTCAGGTAGCGTCACATGCCGGTGACGAACGCTATGATATGGAATGTACTAAAGATCTGACACCTGGGTTTATCTTCTGGCACGTGCATATTATGCAACCTGTCAGACATCGATTAGCGATAATCAACATTTCCGGTGGGACACACGTTGCCCAACCCAATCTCGAATAAAGGTGTGAAAAACTTGCCTGAGCCATCACTCCAATTGCCTCCGCAAAATAAACTGGGTTACTGACCCGGATACGAATGATAATAAGAACGATAATTAGTTCACGAAAATTTATGAAATTGACTTCGAAATAAAAATTGAAAAATGTACATTAATTGCGACCTCGGGACCGGAATTGTACTTGGAAATAGCGAAAAAATCGAAATAGCGAAATTCGGATTAAACATTTTATTTTTAGTTAAAATAAGAAGGGAAGAAATCGGGACCGAAAATAAACGGCGAGGAATTCGGTTTAACGATGTTCGGTTTGGCGAGGTTCTACTGTATTTGGTGTGCAGCATTGTATAGTAGATCACTACCAAGTTTGTTGAAATCATGGCCCAGGGTCAAATTTGGCCCCACCAAAGGGGTCCTGATTTTACATAGGCTAATATAGGAAAAAACTTGAAAAATCTTCTCAGAAACCACAAGGCCTGGTGTTTAGATATTTGGTGTGTAGCATTGTCTAGTGGATCTCTACCAGAGGTCACTTGAGTTAACATAGACTAATATAGGAGAAACCCGAAAAATCTTCTTCTCAGAAATCACAAAGCCTTGAGTTTAGATATTTGGTAGGTAACATGGGCTAATAGACCTCTACCAAGTTTGTTCAAATCATGACCCTGGGGTCAAAATTGGCTCTGCCACAGGGGTCACTTGATTTTACATAGCTTAATGATACCAGGTGAGCGATCCAGGGCCATCATGGCCCTCTTGTTTGTAATTATCAAAGTATATGTTTTTTATGCCATGAATGTTGTTTTATTTATATGATTTCTATGCCATCTCTTTAGACCACTTTCATGCTACATACTTCTACACTGTAGCCATTGTTCCCTAGGTGACCACTTACATACAGCATTACTCTACACTATTGAAACGCTGTCACTGTCAGATTGTAAAAAAGTGAGCACTCAAATACTACTTTACGGGTTGTTCCACTTTTTAGCTCGACTATTCGAAGAATATGAGAGCTATTGTAGTCACCCTGGCGTCGGCGTTGGCGTTGCTTTTGGTTAAAGTTTTGCGTGCAAGTTACTATCAACCTATATCTCAATAACCGTTTATGGTATTGGCTTGAAAGTTATAAATATGTTCAGGGGCATCAGACAACCAAGGTAGATAACTCTTGACTGAATTTATAATGAATTATGGCCCCTTTTTAACTTAGAAATTTTGGTTTAAGTTTTGCATGCAATAGAAAATTTGGTTAAAGTTTTGCGTGCAAGCTACTATCTAGTTTGTATCTCAATAACCATTCATGGTATTGACTTGAAAGTTTATAAATATGTTTAGGGGCATCAGACAACCAAAGTAGATAACTCTTGATGGAATATATTACAAATTATGGCCCCTTTTTAACTTAGAAATTTTGGTTAAAGTTTTGCATGCAAGATACTCTCATGCTTATATCTCAGTATCCAGGCATGTGATTGATTTTAAACATCTTTAATATGTTTAGGGGTATCATACTTTCATGGTAGCTAACTTCTGATGGAATATGTTACAAATTATTGCCCCTTTTTAACTTAGAAATTTTGGTTAAAGTTTTGCATGCAAGGTACTTTCATGCTTATATCTCAGTATCCAGGCATGGGATTAATTTGAAACATCTTTAATATGTTTAGGGTATCATACTTTCATGATAGATAACTCTTGATAGAATATGTTACAAATTATGGCCCCTTTTTAACTTAGAAATTTTGGTTAAAGTTTTGCATGCAAGGTACTTTCATGCTAATATCTCAGTATCCAGGCATAGGATTGTACGTTAAGGGGTATCATACTTTCATGGTAGATAACTCTTGATGGAATATGTTACAAATTATTGCCCCTTTTTAACTTAGAAATTTTGGTTAAAGTTTTGCATGCAAGGTACTTTCATGCTTATATCTCAGTATCCAGGCAAGCGATTGATTTTAAACATCTTTAATATGTTTAGGAGTATCATACTATCAAGGTAGATAACTTTTGATGGAATATATTACAAGTTATGACCCCTTTTTAAACTTAGAAATTTTGGTTAAAGTTTTGCATGCAAGGTACTTTCATGCTTATATCTCAGAGTCCAGGCATGGGATTGATTTGAAACATCTTTAATATGTTTAGGGGTATCATACTAGAAAGGAAGATAACACTTGATGGAATATATTAAAAATTATGACCCCCTTTTAACTTAGAATTTTGGTTAAATTTTTGCATTCAAGCTACTATCCAGCTTATATCTCAGAAATTGCTCGTGGAATTGACTAGAAAGTTAAGGAGTGTCTTCAGGGGCATCAGAAAACTAAGGAGGATAAGTTTTGGACTGAATTTTATACAAATTATGGCCCTTTTCTAACTTGGATTTTTGGGTAAAGTTTTGCATCACAGTGTTACTGTGCTTATGTCTCAGTAACTAGGCATGGGATTGATTTTAGACATCATAAAAATATTAAGGGGTATCAGACTATCAAGGTATATCATTTTTGACTATTATTATGTACAGGGTATGTGAAGGGCAAGAATTGAAATAGATTTCATTTGATTTACCAACAAGCATTTTCAATAGTCGAGCGTGCTGTCCTCTGACAGCTCTTGTTCAGAAAATGTAATAGCTCTTTTTTCAGAAAAAAAAAATATACTAAACAGATATAATCCATCATATCTCATTTTGCCCAGGTAATATGAAAAATAAGTTTGTATTGAACGGTTACATGAGCTGCTTTCTTTTCGCACCAACCGCTGTGGCCTACGCGACAAAGTTAGACAAACGGTAAATTACTTATACAAATGTCATGATTTGTTACTGATAATATGGAACTTAACACTGCGCTCGGCATTGTTCACAGAGTTAAATTCTGTATTAAAAAAATGAATTATTAGTAATACATAGCGATTAAAGCATTCTTGTCTCTGTCATATTGTCAGAAGTGACCTCTTAAATAAAGCATTATTCTACACTAAAGCGCTATTTTCTCTATCATACTGTAAACAGTGACCACTTAAATACAGCGTTATTCTACACTAAAGCGCTATTGCTCTGCATATTCAACATACCTTAAATACAACTTATTTTACACAAAAGCGCTATTGCTCTGTCATATGTCAACACTTACTCTTAAATACAGCGTTATTCTACACAAAAGCGCTATTGTCTCTGCCATACTTCAAACAGTGACCACTTAAATACAACATTATTTTACACAAAGCGCTATTGTCTCTGTCATACTGTCAATACTTACCTCTAAAATACAGCGTTATTCTACACTAAAGTGCTATTGTCTCTGCCATACTTCAAACAGTGACCACTTAAATACAACATTATTTTACACAAAGCGCTATTGCCTCTGTCATACTGTCAATACTTACCTCTTAAATACAGCGTTATTCTACACAAAAGCGCTATTGTCTCTGTCATATTGTCAAAACTTACCTCTTAAATACAACGTTATTCTACACAAAAGCGCTAATGTCTCTGTCATACTGTCAATACTTACCTCTTAAATACAGCGTTATTCTACACAAAAGCGCTATTGTCTCTGTCATACTGTCAACACTTACCTCTTAAATACAACATTATTTTACACAAAAGCGCTAATGTCTCTGTCATACTTTCAACAGTGACCATTCAATGTGCGTTATTCTATATATAACGGATTTGTTGTAACTGTAACTTGTGTCTTCTGCGTTGTAGCATCAATGTTACTGTCATATACTCATTGTGTAACTTGAATATTTTTTAAGTATATATCTAGAGACTGACACTGTAATAGCTGATATTTGGATTTCATGTAGGTAAAAGTATAATATCAAATTTAGTTAAATGTTGCTGAATATTATGTAGCGCTTCAATTAACTTTTAATTCTTTCCAGGCCGTTTAAAATGTCTGACTGTTAAATTTTAAACCTGCAACATACATTTTGAATACAAAAAATGAATCGTTTCTTATTCCGGAATTAGTCTATTTCCTTTTTAATAGTTTACCAATGATGTTAGTGAAAATGTTACCAGTTACAATCAGTTTCAGTTACATGACCACGTTGAAATCAAATGTTAGAATGATTGACTGCTGTTGAATGACCAGAGATGTCATAACAGCTGTCAAATGAAACCGCATGTGTTTCTTTAGACTCAATTGCTGGCGTCCCTGAACCGCCATTATACGAGTATTACAGGCTGGGAATTTTGTTTTGTTCCAGATGTAGATATATGAATGTGTGCCAAATCACCTTGATATTGCATCGTGTTCAAAATATTACAGGCGTCTTCTTGCAAAAGCTATTTTTGACCGGGCTCTGTGGAGCACAGAAGATGTTTCCCTGTGGAGTCGCTGTAAATACAGAGCAGTCAATGAAGAATAACATTTTGGTTGTCTGACATGTTTACTTACACGTAATTGTATGAACGATGGAGTCTTAGCGGCTATGGAACTAATGTCAACTTAACATAAGTACAGTCACGTGGGGTTTCTCCGGATTATCAAGTCCCTTGAAACAATTGTAACCACACTGGTCGCCATCTTACTATTGAGAATGACATTAAACAAACAAACAACAACCACAACAATATAATGATCTCATAGCCCGGCTACTGTGTATTTGCAATTTTTATCATAACTACGACGTCAAAATAGATAAGTATTCTATAGCTAATTAAGATTAGAAAAATAACACCAGTATCGTTAATTTCCTTATGTTCCAAATATCTCGGTCCATATATGAAAATCCCTCTTTAAAATAGATGTGTCTTGAGCCACACGGTCAAAACTAAGAATTGCCAAATGATATTGGTTTAGCGATTGTAATGTTTTTGACCAGACGCCAAAAGCAAGGTTTATTAACTATATGTCATTTAAACCAATACTTACCTTGCATATATTGTGTATTAGACTTAGCTAAAATATAAGCATATACATGTATATGCACATTTATGATACATTGGAGATGCATATGTTGGGAAACTGTTCTTTAAAAATCAATGAAGAAATCAATTATTCAAGCTGGTAGCCGTGATTATTGATATATCATTTACATAAAGCATTGGTGTGTGTTCAGATTCTGAGATAGTTTCACGATTTTTATATGTAAGCATACGAATATAAGAAGACTCGAGGCCTTAAGCTCTCCTCCCGACTTCCTGCTATAGACACGTGCTATAGAATATTAAATCTACCAAACATGGTTGCTCTAATCAATACATCATTCTAATAATATGAACCAAGGAAATAAAACACGATTCACCAGCTTTCAGAAGGATGTAAATGACACCGCATTATGGCCGAGATTTGATTAACCCTTAACCTGCTGAATTTCTCAAATGGACTTGGCCGGCATCTTTTTTGGAACTGTCCATTATCAATTTTAGGGATAACAAGATGAAAACTTGTAGTTGGTGGCAAAGGTTAGCACTTACGTTTTCAGCAGGGTAAGGGTTAAGATCTGTCACAGCGGAAACTGATTCAAAGTGATGGCACTAGTGTATTGGTCCGAATTTTAAGGTCATGTGATCTACAACATTTGAGATCAAATTATACTTCTGCGTTCTTGATGTATACATATATGTATGTAGTTCTAAATCTTACTCAGGAACTGAATGCAGGGCATGGTTCGTTAACATTTAGAAATAAGGTTAAAACAAGGCTCAGTAAAACCATTAATACTGACTTAAGTTCTTTTGTTTTCTTCCAAGCAATGTGCAGTTCCCATTTTCTTGGGGATATAGGTGCATATGTTCCTTGGTTGGACTAGTACTTCGCTTGGGAGGTCACAAAAGATTCTTGCCTCTAATGGGATTCAAATCCTCAACCTTCGGACTCGCATTCATGTACGCTACCACTGAACCACGGCGTCCTATGCAAAGCATAAAGTGTTATGTATTTATCAACATCTTTTATTTTTCAAACAAAAAACATTCAAGAATGTGTATGTCCATTGTAGTATTGCTCGTTTTAAACAGAGTAGAATCAGCTCACGGAAGCACATGACATTTTATAACATGGGCACTTGTGACATTGCATTTCGCTACGGTGGTAAAATTTGTCTTGAGAGACGGTGCGGACTTCTTTCCTTAGACTAGTACGTGTATAATTGTATTAATGCACAAGAGGTTTGCTCTTACGGACAGAAAACAAAAAGTATAAAACCATTATACCCAAGAAAATGACATCTATTTAACAATTGATGAGACAATTTCAAAGATTGTACTTAATATATGTTTCAAAATGCTTAATTAAACGCACGATAGTTCTTTGTGCTTGTTAAATTTGTAGGAAAAATACTATGACCTCTTTTTGTTTCTCTCATATTTTAATCGAAAATTTTGCATGATATATCGTAAAGCTGAAATTAATGTACTATAACATTTAAATCATTATTCAGCGAATTAATCTCTAATAAATGAAACCAAGAAAATTTCGGGTAACCTGTCATAACAATATTTCCGATTTGTTGCTTCCCATATACAGTGTACTTTATATAAAAATTACTCTTGCTGTTGTAGAAGGTTCTTGAGACCACAGAAACAGTAACTGAATTAAAATATCAGGGACTATCTGGTCACAATTTTATGTTTTATTGTATTTATTGATTTTGTGTGCGTGTTCTCGTACGTTAATTGTAAACTCCCAGGAAACAAGGTATCGCTGGGATGAGTCAGATGTTATAGAGCTTGTAATCAGGTAACCTGTTCTGAAACATTAATAATTAGTCAGAAACATCGACAGTCGTAATGCAAGCTTTCCACAATAAAGGTCTACCTGATCAGTGTGGTCATTTCTTTAACATTCTTGATCAAACTTGGGGATCATGTTTATGGGCTGAACGGGTTATACCGGATCAGTAGTTAAGGGTGTTCCTTGATTAGAAATACATAGGATATTTAACATTATTAATAACTTAATACCCTAGCATCTATGTTAATCAAACTTGGGTCAAATTCGATTATGGCTGATACCAGAAAAATAGCTCTTAAGTTCTTCATTATTAAAAGAATATAAACAATGATTCGTTAACCCTGTGGTATCATCATCTAAGCAAGTTTGATTAAACTTTACGACATTGGACAAGGCCAGTTTCCATAATGTCAGAGAAATGGCGCTAAATTAAAATGTTCGTTAAGGTTCTAATATTTTTGTTTTCGAGAAAAGTAATGCTAGACACCCTGGGATTGATCAGGTTTTAGGTCCTTAATACGAGGGCGAGTCAATAAATAACCAGCCCATGACATCTCCGATCAACCGAGACATCCACGATTGCCACGCATTGTTTCAATACTTGTACTTACCTGTGTATAAAACTACACATGTATACGGTCATTTGTTTGTCAGATATTGAATGTCAAACATGGCTAGTGATGTAAATGCAAGCTTTTCATCAAAAGTGGAGTACCGTGCTGTAATTCGGTACTTGCATTTAAAAGGTAAAAATGGTAAGGACAATACATGCTGAGTTAGTTGATGTGTATGGGTCTTCTGCACCATCTTATTCTCAAGTTAAATTCTGGGTTGGGGAGTTTAAACGCGGTAGAACGTCTATAGAAGATGAAGCCAGGTTTGGACGCCCAGTTGATGCCACCGACGAAGAAATGTGTAATAAAAGTCAGAGATCTGGTATACTCAGATAGGCGAAGTCAGGTTGAAGAAATAGCACAGATATTAGGCATTTCACATGGTACCGTTTCAACAATCTTGTATGATCGTTTAGGGATGCGCAATCTTACAGCCCGTTTGGTCCCAAAATCCCTTAGCAATGAGCAAATGGCAACGAGAGCATCAGTATGCAGTGCGTTGATGAAGCGTTTGAGGTCAAAAGATGAAATCCTTTTGCGTCTAGTTACTGTGGATGAGACTTGGGTGCATTATTATGAACCAGAAAATAAAGCCCAGAGTCGTCAGTGCGTAGGGCCGGGATCCCCAAGGCCAAAGAAGTTCAAGACTCAACCATCTGCTGGCAAAGTGATGGCCACAGTATTTTGGGACACAAAGGGCGTTATTTTATTGGACATTTTACCCAAGAGAAGTACAATAACCGGAGCGTATTATGCAAACTTGCTAGACCAGCTGAGGAACGCCATCCGCGAGAAACGCCATGGTAAACTCTCCAAAGCTGTTTTGCTGCAACAGGACAATGCAAGAGTCCACACCTGTAAAGTTGCAATGGATGCTGTGGAGCGAAATGAGTATGAATTAATACCGCACCCTGCCTACTCACCAGACCTGGCTCCTAGCGACTTCTTCCTTTTTCCAAATTTGAAAAAGGATATAGGTGGACGTCATTTCCGGTCTGACGAAGAAGTCGTGGCGGCAGTTGAGGAGTGGTTCCATGGAAAGGACCCTGACTTCTTCACTTCTGGGCTGATGGCACTTGAACACCGTTGGTCCAAGTGCATAGCCCTGGAGCGAAATCATATTGAAAAAGAAGAGGTAGATCTCAACCCGAAATATGTTAGGCTGGTTATTTATTGACTCGCCCTCGTATCATACACAATCAGAACAATTATGGCTGTTGCTTGCATAATGATGTTGCATGCATTGTCATTTAATTGGTGAAACAAATTCTAATAAATGTTTTTTTTTTTTTGGGAAAGTATTTTATTGTCAGTCTGGGTCATGGGTGATATGTATATTAATATCTTGGACCTGTGATTTTTTTTATCAGGGATACCTGTATTATATTATTGTTTGTTTTGGGCGTGTGATACCTGTTTATTTTTATGAAATTAAAATGTGATATTGAAATAAATGTGATCGTGGTTAAATACGTCAAGCCTGTCACGTGTTTGATTTATAACCAAGCGCAAATATTGTTCCCCTTTTATTACTGTTTGAACATCGAAAACCTTATCAAAAACTCGTAAACAATGGTTACATGGTGGAATTTGATTAAAGTTCGCACCAGCAAATCAATAACTCTGGGTTCTTACTGTTCAATATTTCGGCATCAGTACTGTAGCATTTCATGTCCATGCGATTTGGTGAAGTTTTGGCGCACTTTTCCAGTATTCTTGTTTCTCTAATAAAACACCTAAATATTTCATTTTGTAACACTCTTTACATGTAAGGTCACTCTACTAGTTATGCCAACTTAATAATTTATCTGAAATGTTAAGTAACTTTTGAATAGTTGAGCGTGTTTCTTCTTCGTTTAAGACATTCCTGATTACTATGCGCTAAATAGTGTAGATGGGACCTGGCTCGAATTGCGACAACAATACTTAGCGCTAAGTAGTTCATGTACTAAAATTCTTAAACTAGGTAGATGCACATTCTATCCTTACTATTATATAAAATATTCAATATACACGATAAGCTGAAATATATTATTACCTTTTAAACTAACAATAATTGTTAAGAAATTCAATATTGAGGTAATTTATTAGAGAAACAAGACTAATGAAATTCGCCCTTAAGTATTTAAGTTTTACTTAGCGCTAAGAATTGCTGGTGGTCTGAAACATTGACTTAACTAAATTTTATCAACGAAACATTATGAAAATCTATTACTGATATCTGAAAAATACATTGTTCTTATATTCATCTCCTTTAACCCTAACTAATTCATGTGTACAGTGAAACAGATCTATCTTAAGCGGTCAGTCAAGGGAACAAGATATAGTGACCGCGCTAAATGAAGTTCAAATATATAACAAAATGCTAGTGGTAATATTATAACTGTCGCTTAATACAGGTTCAACTGTACCTATGCAAACAACATAAAACCAGATCAGCCTGCGAGGCTGGCTGATCTGGTTTTATGCTGTTCGCTGCTCCTCAGTGGTCTGGAAATGAGGATTTTGTAATTAAATTTGGTAAGGTTTAACTGTGGTTTTCTGCAGATAGGCTTTATGTGGTACCTATTGAGTGCGTCAAAATGAGTCTATATGAGGGAAAGGGTTAAGTAAGACATTGGACCAGTATATGGTTATGTCATATTCGAGAATATGCTACTATGTTCATATTATCGTTGTCAGGTTGATTTATGGGTCTATGATCTATCCACCAGACCGCTGATCAAACACGAGTTTGATATTGATTTTTACCCACCCCCTGACACATTAAAGATGAGGGACCACTTATCTGATTAAGAGTAACCTTTTGTCTCAAATATGCACAGGGCAACGTGAAAACTTGACTTAAAGCAAAACGTAATCAAAATAAAAGTGAGCTTTACGTTTTCTTTTATTTTCACTGCTTCTTGACAATTGCATCTGCTTGGTGATAATGGCATTCCGCCTCGTTTCAAACCGTCTTATGGCAAGCAGTTTCACTGACGGGTTTGAAAGCTGAGTTTGTAGAGTAACCCGTTATTATTCAAATGGTATGTGATTCGAATACCGGTGGAAGCTCACGTTTACCGCTTCTGTTTAAATGTTTAATAAATGATGACCCGTGTAGTTGATACTATTTACATGTAATTTGATATTTATCGGTTCCGGTGGGCGAGTGATATCTTTATATGTATGTTTGTGTTAAAATATAATAATTAATAATTACATTTCCATAGCTTTCATCTTCGGAAATTTCCTATAAATACATGTATACAAATTCGTGCTGCATATATGAGTAGTTGCAGGACTGGTTGGCCCTGAGTAAGGATAACGTGACTGGGTGTGGTATCATGCAACATGTTTACGACGTGATACTGCAGAGTGGCAGCACTATATCTGTCTCAAGTAGACATCGTCTCCGAATGACTGAAATATTGTCGGTGGGACGTTAAAGCCAACAAACAAACACAACTGTGGACTACCTATATAAATCAATTAATATGCTTTCATTACGCAACCACTGTAAGGAAAGGTCACGGATTAGAATCATTTTTAATATTAGATATTAATTTCAATTAACCTATATTAAATAAATTAAATGAAATCAAAATATATCAGACATAGATAAAAAGAAATTTGGAGTGAGGTGTCAGTCACTACGTACATTCAGAACCAGCTGATATCAGCCACTGTAGGTCCAGGTCCAGCAGGTGTCAGCCACTGTAGGTTCAGATCCAGCAGGTGTCAGCCACTGTAGGTTCAGATCCAGCTGGTGTCATCCACTGTAGGTTCAGATCCAGCTTGTGTCAGGAACTGTAGGTTCAGATCAAGAAGGTGTATGGCGCTGTAGGTTCAGATCCAGCTTGTGTCAGCCACTGTAGGTTCAGATCCAGCTTGTGTCAGCCACTGTAGGTTCAGATCCAGCTTGTGTCAGCCACTGTAGGTTCAGATCCAGCAGGTGTCAGCCACTGTAGGTTCAGATCCAGCAGGTGTCAGCCACTGTAGGTTCAGATCCAGCAGGTGTCAGCCACTATAGGTTCAGATCCAGCAGGTGTCAGCCACTGTAGGTTCAGATCCAGTTGGTGTCATCCACTGTAGGTTCAGATCCAGCTTGTGTCAGGAACTGTAGGTTCAGGTCCTGCGGTGTCAGGAACTGTAGGTACAGATCCAGCTAGTGTCAGACTCTATAGGTTCAGGTCCATCAAGTGTCAGCCACTGTAGGTTCAGATCCAGCTGGTGTCAGGAACTGTAGGTTCAGATCCAGCTTGTGTCAGCCACTGTAGGTTCAGATCCAGCTGGTGTCAACCACTGAGGTACAGATCCAGCTGGTGTCAGTCACTGTAGGTTCAGATCTAGCTTGTGTCAGCCACTGTAGGTTCAGATCCAGCTTGTGTCAGCTACTGTAGGTTCAGATCCAGCTGGTGTCAGCCACTGTAGGTTCAGTCCAGCTGGTGTCAGCCACTGTATGTTAAGATCCAGCAGGTGTCAGTCACTGTAGGTTAAGATCCAGCAGGTGTCAGTCACTGTAGGTTCAGATCCAGCAGGTGTCAGCCACTGTAGGTTCAGATCCAGCAGGTGTCAGTCACTGTAGGTTCAGATCCAGCAGGTGTCAGCCACTGAAGGTTCAGATCCAGCAGGTGTCAGCCACTGTAGGTTAAGATCCAGCTGGTGTCAGTCACTGTAGGTTCAGTTCCAGCAGGTGTCAGCCACTGTAGGTTCAGATCCAGCTGGTGTCAGTCACTGTAGGTTCAGTTCCAGCAGGTGTCAGTCACTGTAGGTTCAGTTCCAGCAGGTGTCAGCCACTGTAGGTTAAGATCCAGCTGGTGTCAGTCACTGTAGGTTCAGATTTAGCAGGTGTCAGGCACTGTAGGTTCAGAACCAGCTGGTGTCAGCCACTGTAGGTTCAGATCCAGCTTGTGACAGCCACTATAGGTTCAGATCCTGCTGGTGTCAGCCACTGTAGGTTCAGATCCAGCTAGTGTCAGCCACTGTAGGTTCAGATCAGCTGGTCGCCACTTTAGGTTCAGATCCAGCTGTGTCAGCCACGTAGTTCAATCAGCAGGTGTCAGAACTGTAGGTTCAGGTCACAGGTGTCAGCCACTATAGTTTCGATCCACAGGTCCAGCCACTTAGTTCAGGTCCAGCGTTCAGCCATAAACGTTTCAGATCCACAGTGTCAAGCCAATGTAGTTCAGATCCAGCTGGTCAGCCACTATAGGTTCAGATCCAGTGGTGTCGCACACTGTTGGTTCAGGTCCACAGGTTTCAGCCACTATAGTTCAGATCCAGCAGTGTCAGCCACTGAGGTTCAGACCCAGCTGGTGTCAGCACAATAGGTTCAGATCCACAGGTGTTCAGCCACTGTAGGTTCAGGTCCAGCAGGTGTCCAGCAAAATATAGTTCAGATCGCATGTTGTCAGCCCACCGTAGTTCAGATCCAGCTGGTGTCAGCCACAATAAAGGTCAGGTCCAGCTGTGTCACACATAGGTTCAGATCCACAGGTGTCAGTCACTGAGGTTCAGGTCCAGCAGTGTCACCACTATAGGTTCATGATCCAGCAGTGTCACCACTGTAGGTTCAGTCAGCATGTGTCAGCCTTTGTAGGTTTAGTCAAGCTGTTTCAGCACTATAGTTCAGATCAGCTGTGTCAGCCTTTTAAAGTTTATCCAGCTGTTATCACCATTGTATTTCAGGTCACAGGTGTCAGCCTTTGTAGTTTGTCCAGCTGTTGTCAGCCACTATAGGTTCATATACACATATTTCATTCAAGTTGTCAGCCACATTTAGGTACAGTGTCCACAGTTGTCAGCTATAGGTCACATGTTCAGTTTCAGGACCACAGTGTCACCTTTGTAGTTTATCCAGCTGTTGTCAGCCACTATAGGTTCAGATCCAGCTGGTGTAGCCACTGTAGTTTCAGTCACTAGTTGTCAGCCTTGTAGGTTTATCAGCTGTTGTTCAGCACTATAGGTTTCAATCCAGCTGGTGTCAGCCATGTAGGTTCAGTCCAGCGTTTTTGTAGTTTAGTCCAGCGTTCGTACCACTATAGTTCAATCCAGTGTGTCACCATGTAGGTTCAGATCCAGCGGTGTCAGCCACTGTAGGTTCAGGTCCAGCAGGTGTCAGCCTTTGTAGGTTTAGTCCAGCTGTTGTCAGCCACTATAGGTTCAGATCCAGCTGGTGTCAGCCACTGTAGGTTCAGGTCCAGCGGTGTCAGCCACTGTAGGTTCAGGTCCAGCTGGTGTCAGCCACTGTAGGTTCAGATCCAGCTGGTGTCAGCCACTGTAGGTTCAGGTCCAGTCGGTGTCAGCCACTGTAGGTTCAGATCCAGCTGGTGTCAGCCACTGTAGGTTCAGATCCAGCTGGTGTCAGCCACTGTAGGTTCAGATCCAGCTGGTGTCAGCCACTGTAGGTTCAGATCCAGCTGGTGTCAGCCACTGTAGGTTCAGATCCAGCAGGTGTCAACCACTGTAGGTTCAGATCCAGCTGGTGTCAGCCACTGTAGGTTCAGGTCCAGTTGGTGTCAGGCACTGTAGGTTTAGATCCAGCTGATATCAGCAATTGTAGGTTCAAGTCCAGCAGGTGTCAGGCACTGTAGCTTTAGTCAAGCAGGTGTCATCCACTGTAGGTTTAGGTCAAGCAAGTGACATTAACTGTTTGTTAAAGTCCACGTGTTAGGCGTTATAAGTTCAAGTAGGTTTAAAGCACTGTAGGTGTGAGACATGGTTGCTTCATGCCCAGCATTTGTTTTGTGCAAAAAGTACCATGCGCATCAAAATTAGACGCACCAACTTCAAGCCCAAAACACCCGTTCTACGACGAAGCAAATGTTATTTAACAGGCGTCAAGAACTGCAGGATCAAACCAAGGAGGTGTTGGGCGCGACAACTGTCTGGCGCAATTATTTAAAGTCAAGGTTTCGGGCGCATTAGATGAAAACAGATCCAGCAACTCGCAGTCCATCAGATGTTGACCGCAGCAGGTGTCAAGCACGAAATGTATTTATCCGGCAGGTAATTTTAGACACAGGCGATTCAGACATATACGACTTCATGATGCATAACTATATCGGCGGTCTCTCTGCAGAAATTGATATACTAGTATCGATTGTCTTGATCTGCGTTCGCACCGGTCATTCTCTGCCATAAACAAAATGCGCGATGAACTGAGGGCCAAGAAAAAGACAAGTGGTCACTTTAAACAGGTGAGTTGCTCAAAATTAAGTATTGCACGGAATATTAGGGTACCTATGCGTGTCCACCTTTCATTGATTAAAGAAAAGTGTACTTGGAGTTTTCATTATCTTACTTTGTATGTAGTTTGTAGAGTTTTTGTAGCGATATACAAATCTAATAAAAATATGTATGTGTTACTTATTTTTATAACTATCTACATCATTTTGTCTATAAAAATATAAAAGACTAACTTAATCTACAGTACTGGTTATTACTATAATTCTCACATATTTTAATTGAATCGCTAATTCCAAAACGCACACGCAAACAAGTGGCATATACTTACATTATTTCACTTCAAAATTTAAATACTTATAAACACACATTTTGTACCATTAAGTCCACTAATTTTAAGCATATTAGGTGCTAATGTTATCAGTTTACACATTGACAAAGTGAAAACGTTCAATAATTTATTCAATCTGTTTAGTTGATGCATGCCCTGGTTAGTCCTTTCTTGATAAAAGGCGAGAATTTGATACATATATTTGAAACTATAATATTTCAATGGGTATGGAAATTCAATGCATAAAATTTGGCAATACCGATGAAAAGAATTCAGTTATTAGCGTATTTTTTAAGATTTTGATGATCGCGTAGAACAGATATATCACTGTAAAATTACTTAATATTACAATACTCGTTTTTACTGATGTAATTTCAAAGTTTAATAATATTTATGCAGCAACGTTCTGTTGCTGTTTATATGTTTGGCGGATAAATATTCACTTTAATATCAACTTTTAGTTGCCGTAACAACGCGAGGAACCCGCGAGGAACCCGACCTTTTAGTTTATTTTAGTATGAATGAACAATATCCATATGAGAAAAGAAAATTAAATAAGACTTCTAATTAAACAAACAAAACATGTATTTCAAGACTGATTGCAACCACAGAGTGTTAAAACTAATGGAATGTGAACTAATTTCCCCACAAAACTGACAATATATCAGTCTTGAATAGGAGAGAAAGAAAGGTGTGCTTTGTAACAAATGAAGGCAACAGACATGAACATGTTACTTTACAACAATCACAAACACAAAGTACGCCAACAGAATGGTTTTGAAAAATAATCGCCGGCTAAATCCTGTCCTTCAAAAAGTAATGTGCATAGAGACGTTCCGTGCACCAATTAAAGCGAAAATAGGGGTCTATATAAACATTATATAAATATCGGCCAGTTTATTTGCATTTTCTTTAGGAATATACATAAAAAAATAATGCTTAGAATAGAATGGATCTACCAGCACGGCATCCTACCACCAAATGGAATCGAACACGCCTGAACAACCGACAACGAGACAGAACACGGACTGGTTGAGAACATGTAGTTGCGGGAAGATGTTGAAGAATGAGGTAGGACTGAAGATTCATCGCACAAAGATGGGATACCCTCCAATCTTAAATCTGGAGCAACGCGCAAGGCAACTTGGTGAGACGGAGGAGGAGCTGGATCAGGAAGAACACCACAGTGTCCAGAGCCTCCAAGATTCAGATGAGGGAGAGGTGAGCATCGAGAGAACAGAGTTGACAACTGACAGAGCTGTGAATGAATCATCAGCAAGAAAAGAGAAAGTGAAGTGGCCCGCTAGCGCAGAGAAAGGAAAGTGGAAGACCTTTGATGAGGAGTTGGACTTGATGATGGAGACTGTTCTGGTAGGGAAGGCTGATAGAAAACTGCATACCATGTCTGAGATTATCTACAATTTTGGAAAAAAACGGTTTGGTTTAGAAGAAGTGAGGGAGAAGAAAAAGGTTGGCGAAAATAGGAGAGTGATGAAAATTTCCAAGCTCAGGGGAGATCTTAGACTCTTGAAAGCCAGTTACAGGTGTGCAGATGAGAGTGAAAAGCAAGCCCTGGCAGAGCTCAGGAACAGCCTAAGAAAGGAGATACAGAATCTTCGGCGGGCTGAGAATATGCGCAGGAAAAGGCATGAGAGACAGCGAAAGAGAACCCAATTCACCAAGAATCCCTTCCAATTTGTGAAGCGCTTGCTTGGAGAAAAGAAGACAGGCGAGCTCCATTGCACAAAAGAAGAAGCGGACCAATACATCAAAGGGATGCACAGTGATGGAAACTGTCATGAAGAATTGGGTGAATGTGAGAAGTTACTCAAACCTGATGAACCTGTGGAAGAGTTTGATTGCGCAGAACCAAGGTTGAAGGAAGTAAGTGACATAGTGAAGAAAGCCAGAGCATCTTCAGCACCAGGGCCAAATGGAGTTCCATACAAAGTGTATAAGAACTGCCCCAAGATTTTGCTCCGCCTGTCGAAGCTTATGAAGGTCATATGGAGGAAGGGAGAACTTTGTAGGGAATGGATGAAGGCAGAAGGATGTTTTATTCCCAAAGAAGAGGATTCTGTGAACCTTAGCCAATTTAGGACCATCTCTCTACTCAACGTGGAAGGAAAGATCTTCCTGGCGGTCCTTTCCAGAAGAATGACCTCATATCTGCTGAAAAACAAGTACATCGATACAGCTGTACAGAAAGGAGGAGTACCAGGTGTGTCAGGGTGCATAGAGCATACCAGTGTCATCACCCAAATTATCAAGGAGGCACGGGAAAACAAAGGGGACATTGCTGTAATCTGGCTCGACTTGGCCAACGCTTACGGCTCAGTCCCGCACCAACTGATACAAAAGACTTTGCAGTTGTATCATGTGCCCGAAAGGTTTCGTCAGATGCTGCAGCATTACTTTGATGGCTTCACATTACGATTCTCTACAAGGGACATGACCACGGACTGGCACAAACTGGAAATAGGAATTGTGACAGGGTGCACAATTTCTGTTGTGTTGTTCTCCGCTGCAATGAATCTGATTGTGAAGTCGGCAGAGAAAACCTCCAGGGGACCAAAGATGGCTTCAGGGACTGTCCAGCCACCAACAAGGGCTTTTATGGACGACATGACCATAACAGCAAAGTCCTATGTGGAAGGAAGATGGATGCTGCAGGATATTGGTGAAATCATCAAGTGGGCAAGAATGAAGTTCAAACCTGAGAAGTCGAGGAGCATGGTTTTGAGGAAAGGCAAGATGCAAGAGAGTGCCAGATTCAGGGTCAATGGGCAGGTTATACCCACTGTCAAGGAGCAACCAATAAAATGTCTAGGGAGGTGGTTCCGAGACTCACTTAATGACACGCAGAGCATACAAGACACATCAAACCAGATGGAAGACTGGTTAAAGCAAGTCGACAAGTGTGGACTACCAGGAAAGTTCAAAGCCTGGATCTACCAGCACGGCATCCTACCACGCCTGCTGTGGTCTCTCATGGTCTACAGTGTCCCATTATCAACAGTGGAAGCAATGGAAAGGACCATTAATTCCTTTCTTCGAAGGTGGATGAGCGTGCCCAAGAGCTTTTCAAGTCTAGGCTTGTATTGCACAGGGAGC
>CM037788.1:4324248-4350185 GCA_021229015.1 Solen grandis
TCAAATTGTGACAGGTAAAACGGATAATTGGAATATTTATTTTTTAAAGCTTTTGACAACTCCCAGAAAAATTATTACACAAAATTGAAAACAAATTAAGGGGCCCCAATTCACAAGGGTCTCCCAATTTTTTATAAACAAAAAATGCGAGTAGCTTAGGCTTTATCAGAAGGGGAAAATGTTAGGGGCGAAACTTGGCTTAAATGTGAGGCACGATTTTGGCATTTGCAGGGCCAGGGGGAAAAATCGGGTTTGGGTTTTTAAGGCTTTATTTTTAAGGTTTTGTGTGGATTTCAATATAAAGATTTAAACACTACTGACCAAAAAAACCATCAGAAACCTTTACATAAAAATATTGAATTTCCCCGACTTCACTCTTACGTTTGAAAACAACGACTTTTAGATCCAGGCTAGCAATAAAAAACTGCGTAGTACAATCATTTTTGAAAACAAAAGCCGCCATTTTGAAAAAAAAAAAAGGTTTATTTTTGTTCATTATGTTTCTGTAGGAATGCTTGATAACAGATACATATATGAACACGCTATTAATTTTCCGCTTCATACGTGATCACTTGAAAAATTTTTAAAAAACAAAATTTATAGAAAACTAAAAATTGAAGGGGAAAAATTTGCGAAACATTAACAGGATACGACGAGTGGAATTGCGTATCCACGTTTCACCCTTAAACTGTATTTACTCGTGTTTTGCTAATTTTAAAGTTCCAAATTACATTTCACGTCATGAGCAAAGCCCCATTTGAAGCAGAAAATTTTTTTTCAATAAAACTTTGATTTTTACAAAATGGTAAACGCAGGTTTAAAAGGTCCCTTGGTTTTTGGAGCTTTTAAAGGGTTTTTCGTTCAACAATATTGCATTTTTTCCCACCCTTTTCATATGATTTTTGCCTTCGACTTTTTTTAAGGTGCACCGTTTTTATAATTTTCTATTGCTTTGCGTTAAGTCCCACTTGTATATGGGATGCCACATCGTGCTTATTCTTTTAGTACTTTTCAGTTAAAACCCGTTTAAAGGTCTGTGGATTCATTTTTTTTTTTTAAACCATATCCGGAAATTGAGTTTGATTTAAAACTTAAACTTGAGTAAGTATTCAGGGAAATTGTACAAAAGGGGAGCTTTGGTGGGTCAAATAGGATTGGGGGCTAAACCCAAAAAAAGCGCCTCAAGGAATAGGAAAATTTATTTTTGAATTAAAATCGGAAAATGCTTCTCCCCCGTTCCCCCGAGAGTTTTTATCACTTTGTTGCGTGTTTTCTTTTAAATTCAAACGCCAAAAAAACCAGTGCTGAAAATTTTTTTTTTTACACATCTACATAAAATATGGAAGGGCGGCCGGGGGGCTATATGTTTTATTTTCACGGTTTGTTGGTGTTTTGGACACCAGGTTTTTTTCGAAGTTTTTTTTAATGGAAAAAAAAATCCCCTGTAAAAGCTTACAACTCGCTGAATTAATTCTTTTCCCTTTTGTTTTTTTTCGATTTTAGTATTTTATATTTTTTATCTTTGAAAAACTATGTGTAGGCATGCCTATTTTGCCTATAGGGAACTACCCATGAATGTTAAATCCGGGGTGCCACAAAAGGGGCTAGGGGGCCCCATCTACTTTTCTCTGCCACATTTTTAAAAAAAGACTTTGGTTCCCGGGGGCCGTTTGTCTCAGTACGTTTTTTGAGATGAAAAAACAATTAGGGGAACAAACAATTACAAATGATTAATAACCAAAAAAAAAGAAAAAGAAAAATGGAGAAGAGTTTAAACAAAAAAATATATCCAATCTATTATTAAACAAGGGGGGAAGATGGCCTAAAGAGCTCACCTGAGAAAAAAAAGCCCTTTATTGCCTGTACAAGTTACTAAATTTTGCTATTGTACAATATAATCCTAATCATTTAAAATTCCAAAAAAACAATGCTGGTCAAAATTTGAAGTCAAACTTACTGAAAATTATGGCTTTAAACACCAAAAATTTAAAAAGGGGGGTAACCCCCCTTCCCCAGGTCCGGACCCAGCGACCCCCCCCCCCCCCAGCTTTCTTGTGTTACATTTTTTCTGGCTATAAAACCCCTTGGTAAGGTTAATTTTATAGTGTTTCTAGAGGAAATCCCCATCGGGGGCCCCCGTACTAAACCCACCCGCATACCCCGACCAACCGACCCTTTGTTTATGGCCCCCTGTGTTTTATGTGTAGGTAAACCGAAACGCAGTCATCCAGATGTGTGTAAGGTGTTTTAGGGTATGTACGTTCAGATTGTGAGTTTTACATGTCGTCTGCCGAGCGATCCAAAAATTGGGAAAAATAGGCAATTACCCTTTTTTTCAAATTCTTTTTCTAAATCTACTAAAGAAATTTTTAATTCACTTTTTCTCTCTCTCTCTCTCCCTCTCTCTCTCTCTTCTTTATAATAATATAATATATATATTTGTTGTTGTTGTTGTTGTTGTTGTTTTTCTTTTGCTGTAGCAAAAAAAAATCTTAGATTTCTGCAGAGTAGCTGATACCCATCGCTAGCCATGCAAATTAAACTTTCAAAAAGGGTTGTATTTCTAAAAATCATCGTTTTATTTTTTACATAACTTTTTAAGTATTTTTTTATGAAACTTACTCCTCTAAATATATTTTCCTGAAAAGGAAAAAATACAAAAAGTGGCCCATACATCACATATTCACTTTTTTTTTTTAAAATTAAAAAATGCAATATCTGCTGTACCTGTATGTGTATTCATGGTGTTTTATATAGACACTTGGGTATTTTAAATTTTTATTTAAAAAATGAATAAAATTAAAGAATTTGAAAAATTTAAAACTGCCCTATTTTGGGACAATAATATTTTGGGACATTGTAATTGTAGATTTGCATGAGCATTTAATTTAAATCAAATCCAAAATAACCAGTCATTGAGCAATTTTTTCTAATAAGTCTTTTCACGAAAACCAATTTTGTGCGATATAAAGCGGGGATTAAAGATTTTATATAATAACAAATCTTATTATGAAAATTGTTTGTTATTCACTGATTTAAAATTTAGAAAATAAAATTGCAAAAAACGACACGCCGGGGAAAGGGGGCCCCAAAACCTTTTGCAACAGTCCGACCCTAAAACGTGCGTTTTTTTCTGGGAAGTCTGTGTGGAAGGCTGTTTCAGACGACAATTAGACGTCAAGATTCCAAGTTCGATTAATACAGCATATACCTGGGTTTGTTTCTGTTGTTGTTTTTTCCCTCAGACTTAAACAAAACTGTCTTTGCATGTTGGTCTAAAACTGATGATCATTCAAAGCGTTATAATTGAAAGTGTACACAAATCACTTTTTTGTGGGAGGGGGGGGGGACACTTATCAATTTTTAAAGCCAGTTTGCGGTTGAAAATGCACAGAAAACCTTAATTTTTTCCCCCTTTCCCCTACCGAGTAAAAGCCCTTCGTAATATCTGTGTCCCCGTTGTATACCCCCCTCCCCCTTTTTTTTTAATACAACTGTAGTCAATACTATTGCACGTTTTATTCATAAAATGGCTTTTGCGAAGGTAAAATTAAAATTTTTTTCGCTCGGCTCGTCCCATTGACTTTTTTGCCTCAGGATGTACTCACGATGGAAAATGATGGCCTCGCGAGGGGGTCGGGGGAAAAGGTTCCCCGTGTCCCGCGGAAACTTCGAAAGCGTCGCGAGCCATTTGGAGTCATCGGGAGAATTCATTGCTTGCTTGAAAATTTTCCCTATATGTTCTCGAAGTTTTTCGGGAAAAAAAACGCCCGGGGGAAACATAAGTTGCATTCACGGAGCTTCCGCGAACATTTTTCCTCCGGGGAAATTCCCCTAAGCTTCGGTGATGTCTCAAAAGGTTTCCGGCGCCCTTTCTTTTGACACATTCCAGATTATTTTTGTGATAGAATTCGGGACTAATCGCCAAAAAATTCGAAAAGGGCGCACTCAAAAATTTTTTGGGTTTTTTTTGGTAAAAACCTTGGGACTAAGGGTAGACTTTTGGGGGTAAAAAAAACCCAGGGGGACATTCCTGGGGGCACACCTTAAACCCCACAAAGCCCACTTGGGGTTTTGGTTTTGTCTCTTAATTCCATCCCCAATTTCTTTAATCCCCATAACCTTCCCAAAGAAATAGGATGGTTCGAAAACCGATACATCCCCTAATCTGGGGGGATTTTCCCCCCGATGATGTTTCAATGCGGTGAAACTCCGAGGCACCTTCCCCGATATCGGAGGAAATTTCCCGAGCATCGGGAAGCCACCCCCGATAATACAAGACCATTCGTCCATAGCCGACCCAAAACATTATTGAACGTTTCAACGGGACCAATCCCGAAGCTTCTATGGGAAACTCCTCGTCTTTTTGGTTCAAACATTTGATCCCATTGAGAGAAATTTTATGCCATTGGGGGGAAAATTTTGTATTTTTTTCCACATCCCCGATGATTTTTCCCCATGGGGACCTAGGATAGATATATGGTTTTCCCAATTTTAGAAAAAAAAAAAAAAAAAAAAAAAAAAAAAAAAAAAAAAACCTTCACTTTCACCCCCAAGATCCCCTTCGGGGAATGCTTTTCCGAAACACTAAAAAAAAAATTTCCCGGGGACCCCCTTAGCACTCCCCATCACATTCAGTTTTCCCCCCCCCGCGGAAAAATTTGGATCCGGGCCTGTCATTCTGAGCACATGTGCTCAGGTGAGCTGAAAAAATCATAGAAATTCTATCAGCTCGGGGGGGGATTAAATAAGAAAAATCAAAACTTATCTTGGCCTACAAATTCGGAGGATCAAAAGTGGAGCAAACACATTACGAATACATCAAGAAAAGCAAAGCTCCCCCCAAAGGGGGAATTTTTATATTAATTGCCAAAATAACGCAAGAAAATGCATTGGTGTTTCCTAATAAGACAAATTTATTGAGTATTGCGCTAAATTTTTTGGGGCCCCTACCTTGAAAAAAAGAAAAGGGAAGAAGGCCGTTTTAACAAAAATGCTACAGGAACTTAAAACTTTAACCACTAGGAGACAGGCCCCAAACAACAAAAATTAAAATTTCTATCTATCTATCTATCTATCTATCTATTTTATCTATCTATCTATCTATATATACTGCACAAACTACCCCTTTTGGGTAACTGGCAGGGGGGGGCGTCTGTGCAAAAGGGTTAAAAAATGTTAAAATAAAAAAAATTTTTTAGGGTGGAAAAATTTTTGAAAAAAAGGTGAAAATGTTAGGTTTTAAAATCTGGTTTAAAAAAATCTTTTTGTTGGGTTCAGGGGGTCTTTCTATCTGAAACGGGGAGGAGCTTTTTTTTAAAAAGCTAAAAGATCATTTTGTGAGACTATATTTCTGGTAGCTGTTCCAAAGTTCACTTTTTTTTTAAAAAAAAAAAAAAAAAAAAAAAAAAAAAAAAAAAAAAAAAAAAAAAAAAAAAAAAAAAAAAAAAAAAAAAGGAAAAAATAAAAAAATATTTAAAGTAGGGTAGCTGGAGTAGAAATTTTTCCGGGAAGATAAAGAGGGTAAGTGGCGGGATATCCTCGCTGGTCTTTCAAAATATGAAAGGGAATGGGACAAAAAACAAGGTTATTTTCTATTTTGTAAAAATAAGAAGTCTGGTGACAAACAGTTGTACTGAAGGGTTTGCCAGTCAAGTTCCTTCTCATGCTGGTGGGCACGTCGTAATAAGAATAGTTATTATTAACCCATCGGACTGTTGCGTTTGTACCCTTTTTTATTTTATTATATTTTGTCTGTGGGATGAGGACCCAGGGGTTGTAGAAAGGGATATTCTACTGAGGTTCTAACCCAAAGTTTTGTAAGCTGCTTCTCTAATTCCTTATTCTTTGTCTGGATGTTTCTGTTGAGGAAACCAAGAGTTTTTTTAGCAGAAGAAGTAATGTTGTCAATATGTTTATTCCAAGGAGATCTTTTTTTATTGTTAAAATCCTAAGTATTTGGGATTATCCCTGTTTCTAAAGCTTGTCCAAGTTTAAACTGTTTAAACAAAGGAAAATGCTTTTTCTTTTTAGTAATATTTTAAAAAAATGCAAATTTTCGGGATTAAATTCCATTTTCCCCCTTTCTTTTCCCCTGCACCAGCTTCTATTATAAAAAATTTTGAATGCCAAATTCCAGCCCTTCCGCCATTTAAAATTTGCGATACAGGACATTGGGAAAAAAGGAAAATTTAAAAAAGACGGTATGAAGACTAAAAAATAACAAAAAATTTAAAAACAATTTAAAAAATTTTTTCTCAAATTTTGAAATACAATAAAATGAATGTGAATAAATTTTGGGATTTTTTTTGGTGCCAACCCTTTCCCGGGAAGTGTAAAGTCGTACTGTGAGATAGCTAACGAAGAAAAATTTTACTCTATGGGGAAAGATTCATAGTATCACTTTTCAAAAACAAAATGTAGTGAAAGTAAACGTGGCTGTTTTAAAATAAAAAATATTAAGATTTTTTAGGCTTTAAATAATCTTAAAAACATAAACGTAGTGGACGGAAAATACCGAAATCCCCCCACTGTAATTTTAACGGAAAATTCACGGAGACTTGACTCCCTCTCTCACTACAGCATGTACATGTATGCAGTGGGTTTGGTTCGGTAAGAACTGTCATTCTTTATATATTATATATTTATTTTTTTTTTTTTCGAATATGTTATTACATTTGTTTTTTTCATATGTGAATATGTTCTTGAACTTATAAAAACCCCTGTTTTCCCCAAAGTAAAACGTTCAACCGTAATAGATATGTAGGCCAAAATTTTCCTTTAAATAGATTGTTTAAACTTTCGTTTTAGTTGTTTACATGCTACTGAAAGTTGGACACTAGATTCTACATGTTTTTGAGATTTACTTTGCATGTATATAGATCTACTTTCGATATTGTGTCTTTTGAAATTGTATGAAATGTATATTTATTTTTTTTCTAGATTATATCTTAAATTTGATAATATTATAAATCTAAAGAGGTTTTAGGGAAATTTATGCTGTGGTTTAAATTTCAAGTTTTGGGATTAAATTTTTTAAAACAAATTCCCCATTTGAAGAACTGTGTTGAACTTCTGTCCAAGATGTCTCTGCTTTTGGAAACCAAAGAAGGGTTCATTTGGGTTACGACTTCAATTATAAAAATACCTCCCCCTTTATATTTACCCCACTCCCAAAACAAAACCGGGAAAAATGTCATTTCCCACCACATGGTAATGTATAAAAAAGTATAATTGGACCTGTTTTAATATTTTAAATCCCCCCCCACCACACACAAAACACCATTTAAGCTACTTATTGTATCCCCTGCTGTAAGCGAGATGACAAATAGGGATCATTTTTTCCTGTCGTTGGTCTGTCGGTTTTTATAGTTGTTTTTCCGCCCGGGCTTGTTTGCGTCACACTTTTTCTGTAAACATTCAGCAGGTGACAAAATGTGTTCCAAAGAACACTCTTGTTTTTAAATTCATATTGCCCTTTCCAACCCTCTGTAACAGATCACAAATTTTTTGCAACCTTACATGATAGGTCAAGATATAGTAAAAGGTTTTAATGTTTTTACCTAGCTTTATTAGAGTCACAAATCAGTAGCTAAATTTGGGTTGATGGGCTAAATTTGGGTTTTGGATGGGGGGGGCAGTTTATGTAAGAATACATTTTTTTTAAAATATTCTTTTCATTTTTTATGTTGCGGGGTATGTTGTGTTTACCGCCCCTGGTGGCCAAGTGTTTAGAGATCCGCCTGGGAGTGGGAAGTGTGGGAAATTCAATCCCCAGCGGGCGCATTCCAAAGCCGTAAAAAATGATACTACTGTACATTAAAACCGAGTTAAGTTGAGCAAAAACCTAAATTTATTGCCCCCGAATCTGTAAACTTTCTGTAGGGGCATATTCCCGAATGTGTATGTGTTTTCTGATGTATACAGAGTTTTAAATTTTTTCGAAAATTTTACACATATACCCACATATAAACATAATTTATGGCACATATGTCCTCAAAAGGGGGGAAAACTGCTACATGTATTTTTAAAACCTGTCCCAAAACCTAGCTTTGTTTTTTGTTTTGTGTTTAAAAAAGTAAACAAATAAAAACATTCCCTATGTCTTTGAACTGTCATTATTTGACTTTATTGGGGGATTAATGGGGTTTGTTGGTTACACATCTTTCAAGTACGAAAAAACGGGAATTTTACTTTGTGGTTTTTTAAAATCCGTTTGTCCCCCGGTTTCTGTAATTACGTTACCACTGTTAGATACATTTCCTATGGTATGTTAGGTGGGAGAAACTGGGCAGTTCAGCATTGTTTTGCAAGTATATATATATATATGTTCGGGAAAAAGACTTTCTTCAGTTTTCTTTATAACAAAGTACAATATAGTCAAAAATTTCATGCTACAGTGTGATACCCCCAAAAAGGCATACATTTTGAATTATGTTTTCCCCGGTACTCCCCTGCGGTGGGGGGGTTTTCGACAAGGGGAAAATATTTCAGCAGATATGTCATATGATAAGGAAAAAGGGTTTGAACTATTTCAGTGGGGCACGTACAAATTCTTTTTTGGGAAAAAAACATTTTTAGCAGTAAAATGTTTAAAAATGTGTTTTTTCATTATGTGAATTAAAGTTACCAAGTTTTTTTCTATAACCACAGATAAACAGTCCCCGAAAAAATAATGAGGAAAATGTTACCCCTGAACAACATACCATTACCGGTGGTATGTAGAAAAAATTTGATGGAAGGTTAAAAAAGCAAAGTAAAATATACTGATTTGTAGCCATTTCATTTCAATTAAGGTAAAGGGATATGTAGGTAACTGTTTTGCCTTCAGCTTGTGCTATAGAGGAATATCCTGCAACTTTTCCAAAAATATTCATGTAAACATCATTTGAACCATTTAAAAAATGATGATTTTTTGCTTGATATAATAGAAAATTTAAAAAGGGGTTTAGTTTTTCCTTTTAAAACCTTGGGGGTTTGGTACAAGAAGAAAAAATGGGCTTTACCCCTTGGGGGGCATAGAATTTTATTTTTTAACATGCCCCATTTGATTTCGGAAAATTTTTGGGTTGGGCCCTGCAAGCTATGCCCGGCTACCCCAGGGCATACACAAACTATATGCCTTTCTACGCCCCTGTAAACAGCTCCAAACTTATTAAATTTTTTTGGTTAGAAAAACATGGTAACTTTTGAAAAAATTGTAATGACATCTGAGTCTGTACAAGTTGATTTTTTTTTTTTTGGGTTTTTTAACTTTAAGTTTTTTATTATTTAGAATTCTGAGTATAGATGAAATTATTTTGGCAGAATTTACTTGGAAAAGTATTGATGGTACAGGGCAACGTTAAAGTGCATAAAGTTAACAATGTACAATGAATCAGGAACATTTTTTAAAACCCTTTTCCCCTTATATATATCATTTTAAAGCCTCAAAAGGTATCACATAAACCCTGATTGAAGAAACCACATTTAAAACCCTTTTACCAAATTTAATTCCCAAAATTCATTTCCAGCCCAAATGGGGAGCGCAAACGCATAAAACCTGATCAGCCTGCAAAAGAAACTGGGCAGGGCTGACTGGTTTTATGCTGTTCGCATGGTCTTTTCAGGGTTTGTCCTCTATGGGGGGAAAGGGTTTTATGTATTTAAAAGCTGTTTTCGCTGGAAAATTTTAATGCAGGTTTGATTTTTTCACTACATGTATGTTGTTTTTTGTTTTCCTGAAAAAAAAAATTTAACACGGGGGTTTGTTATAGAATTTCAGATTTTCAATTAACGATAAAACATTGATTAGTATGTATAACATGTGTAGCTGTTTCTTTGTTGTAAAATAACTAAAAATAAGGGGTTTTTTTTTAAATTATCATAATGTTAACTTGCTTTCTTTTTTGGGTTTTTGGAAACATTAAATCCAAAAAATTCATTTTGAATACTTTTGCTTGTTTGCTTATTATACCTTAGCATAAAACACCTGAATTTTTTCTTTTTTTTTTCCCTGCAATAGGGTTGGGGCATTTTTCATATTATGCATATTATATTTTTTCAGGGCTTTTGCTGCTGGAAATGCCATGGTTTTTTGTTTTAAAACCGAACTCAAAGTGGACAAAATGGAGGAGGAAGTAGCTTTTTTAAAAGGTATAGTCTTTTTTTTGAAAAAATTGTTTTTGTTATAAGGAAGATATTTTTACACCATGTATTTTTTAAAAACCTTTTATTGCCCTCTTCTCATTTTGACACTCGGGGGGTTTTACCACATAAAGCCTGATCTGCAGAAAACCACTTTAAAACCTTACCAAATTTTTTTTAAAGTCCCCCATTTCGCCCAAACTGAGGAGCAGCGAACAGCATAAAACCAGATCAGCCTACGAGTTACTGCGGGCTGATCTGGTTTTATGTTGTTCGCATAGGTCTTTTGGGGGTTTTCCCCTTTTTGGGGGGAAAGGGGGTTTCCCAAATTTTTACGTAGGTTTACTATTGTTAATGGTGGGGCTTACTTTTCTGAAATTTTGTTAGTAAATTTCAGCCAAAAAGTAATAATTTTTTTTGCAGATGGCGTTTAAAAAAAAAAAACAACCCAGTTATATCCCACAATGTTAATCAATTTATGTAGCTTTTGGGAAAACTGTGGCATTATATGGCTATGCATGAGGCGGACTCCTAACCCAAAGGGTGGCTGAAAAATTTATTGTACTTGAGGAATTTAATTTTCCCTTTCCCTAATGTACATAAAATTTTTAAAAAGGGAAATCGAAAATCATTGTCATTTCTTGGTCCCAAAATAGCAAAAAAAAAAAAAAATGAAATGGATTTTTTCCTTTTGCATTTTTTATGCTAAAAAATTTACCTTAGTTGTAGAAATATTGCTTTTTGTTTATTATTTTTTTAGAAATTTGTCAAGCTTGTTTATAAAAATTTGATAATTTATCCAAGATGGCTTGCATTCAATGGCTGTATTAATGAAAAAATTTGGGTGTTTCATTGAGAAATTTATAGAAAGATTTAAATCATTGAGAGAATTTTAATTTTTTTTTTTCATGCTTTTAAAATTTACAGATTTCTTTCTCCCCTTTAATTCAAATTCCGGTCATTTCAAGGTTTGAAAACTTTTAGATATATTAAAATATTAAAGAATTTGGTCCCTTCCCCTCTAATATATTTACTCATGATTATTTTTTTCCCCAAATTGAAACACTTTAGTTAAGAAATACTGCTTAATGTATACTATTTCATTTTAACCTTTCCTCATATAGAATCATTTTGACGCACTCAAAAGGTACCACATTTAAAACCTGATCTGCAGAAAACCCAGTTAAAAACCCTTTCCCCAAATTTTTAAATTTTAAAATCCCCATTACCAGACCACTGAAGGGGAAACGAACAGATAAACCTGATCAGCTGCGAGGTTTTTTTGCAGGTGATTGGTTTTTGGTGTTGGGTTTGTCTTTTCATGGTATCCTTATGAGGGAAAGGGGTTTTAAAATATTTTTTTTTACATTCTTATTTAGATTATTTATGATCAAGATAGGTACACATTTTTTTAAATACGCATATTCAAATTTTTCCCCTTTTTTCCAAAAAATTTTTCACCATTTAATGGCAGCATTGTCCCGTGATTAAATAGAAATTCAAGTGTTTTTTGCTTGTTTACAAAGTAAAACTGTATTTTGGAAAAAAAAGTTGTTTTTATACCCCCCCGCAACGAAGTTAGGGGGGGGGGGATACTGGAATCAAAGGGTTGGGGCCGTTCCGTCCCCTTCCCTCCGTCCGTCCGTCCGTTCCCTCCGTCTGTCCCTCCGTTTTGTCCGTCCGTCCGTCTGTAGACACAAAATTCTGCGGACTACTCCTCCTAAAATTTGGAAAAAAAATTTTTTAAAGAAAATTGCTGGCAATGATCCTTAGAAAATTGTATTACGCGTTATCTTTATAGCATTTGGGGAAACCCCCCCTATTTACCAAGTTAAAGCCCCCTTTTATGATTTTTTGGCATTACAAACTTCTGCGGGACTACTCCGCCTAAAATTTCTGGAAAAGGGTTTTAATGATACTTGCTGGGTTTTTAATTGGGGGTCCTTAAAAACATTGTAGCAGGCGTTATCTTTTTAGCATTGAGTTACCTCCCCATTTCCAAAATTTTGCCCCCTTTTTGATTTTTGCATTACAAACTTCTGCGGGGCTACTCCTTCAAAACTACTGGAAGGATTTTGTTTAAAATTGCTGGCAATGATCCTTTGACATTTTATAAGCGCGTTATCTATTTTATCATTTGGGGTTTCCTCCCCCATTTACCAAATTTTTGCCCCTTTTTAGATTTTTGGGATTACAAACTTTGCGGCCTTTTTTTGCCCAAACTACTGGAAAAGGGTTTTAATGATACTTGCTGTCAATTATCCTTAGAATTTTTAGCAGCGCGTTATCTATATTGCATTGAGGGTTTCCTCCCCTATTCACCAAGTTATGCCCCTTTGATGATTTTTGCATTAAAAACTTCTGGGACTATCCGCCCTAAACTACTGGGAAAGGGTTTTTGATACTTGTGTCAATGATCCCTTTGACATTTTTAGCAGCGCGTTATTTTATATGCATTGAGTTTTCCTCCCCTTTTACCAAGTTTTTTGCCCCCTTTTACAATTTTCTGCAGACTATCCCCCCAATTGGGATTCCCTCCCTTTTTAGTCCCCTGAGTTTTGTGATCGCCTTTTGCCCGTCGGGGCCGTGCGTCGTCCGTCGTAAAAATTTGCTTGTGAACACTTAGAGGCCACGTTTTGGGCCCCAAATCTTCATGAAACTTGGTCAGGATTTTTGTCTCATGATATCCGGATGGTTGAAATTGGGTATGTGGGGTCAAAAACTAGGCATAGGTAAAAATTTTAAAAAAAAACCTTGTGACACTCTAGAGGCCACATTTTTGGGCCCCCAATCTTCATCAAACTTAATCAGGATGTTTGTCAATGATATCTCGGATGAGTCGAAATTGGGTCATGGGGGGGTAAAAAGTAGGCACTAGGCAAACCCTTAAAAAACCTTGTGAAACTCTGGGGCCCAAATTTTTTTGCCCAATCTCATAAAATTTGGTCGGATATTTGTTACATGATATCTTGGATGATTTCGATATTGGGTCATGTGGGGTCAAAAAAAGGTACCAGGTCAAATCTTAGAAAACCTTGTGCCCTCTACGGGCCCAAAAATTTGGCCCCAAATTTTCATGAAACTTAGTCAGGATGTTTGTCTACATGATTCTCAGATGATTTCAAAATTTGGGTCATGGGGGGTCAAAACTAGGTCCCAAGCAAATCTTAAAAAAAACCTTGTGAACCCCCTAGGGGCCACATTTTTGGCCCAATCCTCATGAAACTTGGTAGGATGTTTGTCTAATGATATCTGGATGAGTTCGAAATTGGGGTCATGTGGGGTCAAAAACTAGGTCAAGGTAAAATCTTAGAAAAACCTTGTGAACATCTAGGGGCCCACAATTAGGGGCCCAATGTTCCGAAACTTGGTAGGATGTTTGTTACATGATATCTCGGATGAGTTCAAAATTTGGGTCATGGGGGTAAAAAACTAGGTCACGAGGTCAAATCTTAGAAAAAACCTTGGAACACTCTAGGGGCCTACATTTTTGCCCCAGTCTTCATTAAATTAAATATAAATGTGACGCTGAATTCCCAGTTGAGTGAAATTCAGGTAGGATAATATGTAGGTATTTAGTAAATGTTAGAAAAACACTTTTAGATGCCGATTTTTTGTATTAGCCTAACACAGCCTTTTACTAGGTGAGCGCACGGGGCCATTTGGGCCCCTCTTTTTTTTGTTATGCCCCTTTGTGTTTTTTTGCTTTACAATTTTCTGCGGGACTACCCCTCTAAACTACGGGAGGGATTTCTGAAACTTGCTGTCTTTAACCTTAGACATTGTAGTAGCGCTTTTTCTATAAAACATTGGGTTACCCCCCCCCCCCCCCCTGTTTTAAAGATTTCCCTTTGTGGTATTTTTTTTAAAATTTTTTCCATTGATAGATTTCGTGAATTTAATGATATTTACCCATGAATAGGTATATCCATGGTATGGTTAAAAAGGGATCACTGTTTTCCCATGTAGTTGGCACATATGCCCTCTATATACGTATTAAGATGGAGGTTGTTTGAAAGAATTGTTTCATGCTCCAAAGCAGTTGAAAAAAAAACATTTGGGGGGGGGGTATTAGTAACCCCTTTAGGCGACGTTCTAGTTATTTCAGCATCTACGTTTTTAAAATTTTGAGATTTTATTTTGGTTTCCCTTTTAAAAGTCAAGTCCGAATTTGAAGTAATGTTTTTGTCACTTGTTTAAATTTTAGACGCTATTTGAGATTTCAACTAATTTCGTATATATTAATGTTTGCATTGTTAAGTGATTAAACTTTCTTTGAGATACTTATTCCTTCATTTATCCCAGATTTGAATATATGGGGAAAATAAGTCCCAAAGCCTTGTTGTGGGTATCTTTGCCACATCATGATTTGCTTGATTTTAAAAAAGTTAGGGCCCCTTTTTTATTTCCCCAAATATGTTTTGTCCAAGCGGTTTTCGCTCCTTTGATTAGATTTATTAAACTTCAAAGCATTAATAAGTACCAACCCAAAGTTGCGATACTTTGTATGTCTTCATCAGTGGATTTTAAATGAGTTATGGCCCTTTGTATTTTTATTGAAGTTATTTTGTCCACAATATCTTGACTCCCATTTGTTTTGTTTGATTTGGGTAGCCTGGGATGTTTTGTAGATGCCCTTTTAATTTTTTTTTTTTTTTGGTGTCCTGGGTTAAAAAATTAAGTCCATGCCCTTATTAAAGAAAAACCCTTATACTTGAGCATTTTGCAAATTTGTTTATTTTTCATATATATACCCCTTCTATTTTTATAATTAAACCAAACACTTAATTTATTTTTTAAAAAAATTTTTTTCATTAAATTTTTTAAATTTTTTTCAAAAGTAACTTTACTTGACCTAAATTTCTCTTATGGCAGGGTGTTGGGTCATGATAGCTGAGGGCCCCCCTTTGATATTGGGATTTTTAAGTCAGAGAGTTTTGGGTTATGGCTAGTAAAAGCCCCCTTTTGATTTTGGGATCACTGATTAAAGATCAAGTATAAGACCTTGAAGGGGAAAATTGTTCATATCAATAATTTGAAAAAGCTTGAGCTTTCATTTCTAAACTTGACGGGTGTTGGGTCATCCCCATAAAGTAGATGCCTTTAGGTTTTTGGGAATAAATCTCTGGGTCAAATTTCAAGGTCCATGCGTTTTTGAAATTTTTTTTGATCAAAAACTAAAACCCCTTCTGAGCCAAATTCCTCAAATGTAACAGGGAATCAAGCCATTATTTGTAGATGCCCCCTTTTTGATTGTGGGTCATATGGTCAAAGTTAAACCCAGATTAGTCTAAAAACAGTAGTGAACTTCTTTTTTTGGGCCCCTTTTTTCAGTGGACTTGTTTCGCAGTAATGACAGCCCTGTTTAATCACAAAAGATATCAAAAGAATGCCAATGTATACAGCGGGAAACAATTTGATTTGTAAATTTACACGTGTATGACATAAATTATAGAAATGAACCTGACCTGTTGTATACATGTATGGTTTATACTGCTAGATACAAGATCAAACATTTAAGCGGTACTACAAACAGATAAACATTTGCTATGTAAGCTATTAATCAAATTGTATAGCTATTGTTGGAATATAAATCAAAAGACTGAGATTATTGTTGTGTTTGTACATGGAAAAGTAAAGGAGAAAACCAAGTGGCTTTTTATTTATTTTCCCCATCAAAATGGATTTTGTAGCTAATTATCATTTTATGTGAGAGCAAACATATTTCAGTGAACAACTATTATACCCCCCCAAACTTAGTTTTGGGGGGGGATAAAGGAGTCAAAGTGTCGGTCGGTCTGTCTGTTGGTTTGTTTGGGCGGTCGGTAGCTTTTTTTTTTTTTCCCCACTATTTCTCAAAAAATATGGATGGATTTCAATCCAAATTCATAGGAAGTTTCCTAGCAAACACAAATGTGCATATTGTACTTTGTTAGGGGTTTAATGATTTTTTCTCTGAGTTTTTGGGCCGTTTACGAAATTTTTTTTGGCTTCCTTTGTTGCACTTTTTTTTCCATAACTACAGCAGGCCCCGGGTTCACCGGGGGGGCGCGGGGCCTGGCCCCCCAGCTCCCCCGGGTATACATTTTTTTACTACGTATAAAATCCATTGATTAAAATGTTGATTGTCTAGAGGAAATCCCAGTTGGCCCCCATACTGAACCAACCCCTAACCACCCGACCGCGAGAAATCCCATTGTCTTAGGCCCCTGTGTTAATGTGTGGTAAACCCAATCGGCAGTCATCCCTGACTTATGATAAACATGTGTTTAAGGTACTGTGTATGCAAATTGATTGGGGAAAGTTCACTGATTCCGCTATTTGAGTGATATTAAGGAATCTCGTTGCCCAGCATTTTAAAGATTGAAGAAAAATAGGCAATTACAAAAATTTATATCAGTAAAACTATTCTAGCGGGGATGTTTTGGAAATAGCATAAAATCGATTAGTATAAAATTGCCACAAAAAAAAAAACTAAGTTGGACTTTTAAAAGAATTCTATCGAAATATTTTACTAGAGCCCAAAGAAATTATTTATTTAACAAATAATTTGACTAAAACTAATCAACGAAATTTTAAGTTCACTTTCCCTAATTTTTTAAAATTTTAAATCTTGAATTAAAGGGGGGCAATTTAACTGCCAGTTGTGAATTTAAAGTATGAAAAAATGTTATGGAAAAAAATTAAAAAGTATTCTGCGGGGAAGAGCATACTATCCTAGCCATGAAAATTAAAAACTTTATCAAAAAAGGGTGTTTTTCTTAATGTCTCAGCTATATATTTTTACATAATTGTAATATTTTTTAAAACGAAGCAGTTAAAATTCTTTTAAAACAACTCTTCAATATATAAATAAAAAAGTAGGCTATACATCTTCTGTTCCTTTTCTTATTTTACGAATAAATAATAATAATTATTAAAAAATTTGTGTATTTTTGATTTATGAAAATAATAAGAATGAAAGAATTTGAAAATTGTTAACTCCCGTTTTTTGGGGGAAATGTTGTGTAGATTATGATTACTAATTCAAATAAAATCCAGGTAATAGTTTTTGGGGTTTAATGTTATGATAAGTCAATAAATTTTCTAATGCACAGAATACACAATTTATGGCAAAAAAAACGGATTTGAAGATTTTATTTTAAATATCAACATCTATTTTTTGTTTTGTCACTGATTAAACATTAAAAAAAACCAAAAATGTTTCAACAAAAACTAAAATGTAAAAAAAAAATAAAAACAAAAGGGGCCCATACTACCCTAAAACGTGCCCCTGTTTTTTTTTTTTTGAGAATTTGTGTGAAGACTGCTCCCAGGTGAAAATTTTTCACCCAAATATATTAAGGTAAAAACCCCTTTCCCTTCCACAATTTTGAAAAAAATGTTATTTTTTTAAGTGAAAATTGTTTTTTTTTTTTTTTTTTTTCTCAGCTTGACAAAATGTCTTTTACAGTTGAGTAAAAAACTAATGATCACAAGTGACTTTTGTGGGTTTCAAAAACCTTTTTAAAATATTTTTGCCAGTTTGTGAATGAAAAAACAAGAACCCCGTATTTCGTCCCCGGAAAAAGTAATGCCCTTTCAGTAATATCAGTCCCCCCCCCCAGCAGCCTTCCATCTCCCCCACCGTTATTTTTTTTTAAATTTTATTTTGATGGGGGGCCTGAAAATGCAATTTGTAATCGATTTTACGATTGACAGCAGTTATTAATAACATGACTTTGTAAAAGATAACATTATATCGCTAAAGGGGTTAAAGGGCTGGGGCCCTTGGGCATACGCACTCCCGTTGGAAATTGTGTCGCGAGCCATGTGGAGCATCGGGGGGGCCTGGGGTGTACTGCAAAAAGAATTCATTAAAATTTTCCCGTGTGTTTCGATGTTTTTCGGGAAACAAGCGGGGGAATACCCGCGAGAAGCTCGGCAGCATTCAGGAGTTTCCGCGATTTTTTTCCTCCGATGTTTTCCCGATGTGTCTGTGATGTCTCCCCGAAGTATGGGGGGGGGGGGGGGCATTTCGGGGATATTAGGCAGCCTTTCTGTGCACATTCCGATCTTAAAAAAAAAATAAATGGCAAGGGTTGAAAAAGCACCAAAAATTTTTTCTGTTTGGCCCAGTTTAGACGAGACGGTCAAAAAGGCCATTGGGCTTTGCTTAGGGCACCCCCTTAAAAAAACCCCCCCCCCCACAAGTCTTTTTTTGACTTTGTCGCTTAAATTCCCCCATAAAATTTTACTTCAAAAATCTTTTTTGAGAACGTGGGTGGTTTGCAAAATCCCCTTTTTTATGGAGATTTCCCCCGATGATGTTTCAAACTCAGTGAAATCGGGGAACCCTTTGCCCCTCATCGGAGGGGTCCCCCCGGGGCTTTTCCCAACATCAGGACTCAATGTTTGTGTCATAGCCGAAACAACAGTGAATGTTCAACGGGCCAATCCCGAAACCAATAATTGTCATTTTTCAACGGACTGTGTTTTTTTTGGCTCAAACATCGGGAGCCATCGGAGAAAAAAAAATTTATTTTCCCCATCACCCATTATTTTTTTTCCCGTGGGCCTAGGCCTTTCCCGTTTCAAAAATTTTCGGGAAATTAAAACAAAAAAAAAACAACAAAACAAAAACCTTCACGATTTCCCCGATACCCTTCAGAATGTCTCCATCCGCTAAAAACTTTTTTTTTTTCCCGGGGGGGCTGCCCCCCAACCCCCTACCATTCGGATTTTGGCCCCCCCCAGGAAAATTTCTGGGTCCCGGGGCCCGTACGGATAGGAAGTTTCACTAGCAAGCACATATTGTTGCAGTTTTTGGTTAAATGTTTGCATGCAAGTTACTATATTATATCTCAAAAAATATTTATGTTATTGACTTTAAGTTTTAAATATGTTCAGGGGATCAGATAACCTTGACTGAATTTAAAGTAAATAATGGCCCCCCTTTTTACTTATACTTAAAATATTAGGGGGGCCATTGCCGAGCGGTTACAGTCGTGGACTACAAATTCCAGCCCCCCACCGCTGTGGGTTCGAATTGGCAGGGACTTGGATTTTTATGTGGGAGCCCACCGCTGGCTTGCGGTAGGTCGGGGTTCTACCGATAAATCTTTGGGGGGTTTTATGTTTTCCTATTTGTTTTTTTGGGGTTTTTCCCCTTTTTTAAAAATTTTTTTTGGGGTTTTTTTGTTTTTTTTTTTGTTTTTTTTTTCTTTTTTTTTTTTTTTTTTTTTTTTTTTTTTTTGTTTTTTTTTTTTTTCTTTTTTTTTTTTTTTTTTTTTATTTTTTTTTGGGTTTTTTTTTTTTTTTTTTTTTTTTGTTTTTTTTTTTTTTTTTTTTTTTTTTTTTTTTTTTTTTGTTTATTTTTTTTTTTTTTTTTTTTTTTTTTTTTTTTTTTTTTTTTTTTTTTTTTTTTTTTTTTTTTTTTTTTTTTTTTTTTTTTTTTTTTTTTTTTTTTTTTTTTTTTTTTATTTTTTTTTTTTTTTTTTTCTACCGAGTAACTTGTTGTCGGGGTTTTCCCTCCCCTGTAATTAGCAGGACGTCGCTATTTGATTGAAATCTATCGCAACAGAAAACCCCCATTACAACATTAAACTTGCTTAAAAATTTATAAATATGTGGGCTCAGAAAACCAAGTAGATGAAAAGGTACTTTCATGCTTATATTTCAGTACCCAGGAGTGGGTTTGATTTTAAACATCGTTAATACATTTGGGGTATCTATATCAAGGTGATAACTTTTGATGGAATATATTAAAAATTATGGTCTCTTTTTTAACTTCGAAATTTGGTTAAGTTTTATGCAGGCACTCATATTAAAGGTATGATGGCTGAGCATGCAAGGTTTCAGAGTCCAGGCATGGGGGGGATTGAAACATCTTTAAATGTTTGGGGATATCATACTATCAAGGAAGATAACCTTGATGGAATATATTAAAAATTAGGTCACTTTTTAATTTAAAAATTTTTGTTAAAGTTTTGCATGCCTATATTTCAGAAACCCAGGCAGGGGTTTGATTTAAAACTTTTTTAATATGTTCAATGATTATATATAGGGGAGTAGTTTTTGATGAATATAATGAAAATTGGGGTTTTTTTTGACTTGACTTTTTGGGGTTATTTTTGCATGAAGCTATACCCAGCTTATATCTCGGGAAAATTGTTATAGTATTGCTAGAAAGTTTAGGAGTGTGTTCGGGGGCTTTAAAAAACCAGGAGGATAATTTTGGACTGAATTTTACACAAATTATGGCCTTTTCAAAATTGGATACTTGGTTAACGTTTGCTTGGTTAGAGTTTTATTTGCTTATATCTCAGTAATGGCTGGGATTGATTTTAGACTTCAAAACCTGTTTAGGGGAATTAGCTATCAAGGTATATATTTTTGATTTATTACGGGGTTGATGGAAAAAAAATTGAAATAATTTCATTTGATTTACCAACAAGCTTTTTGAAAAGTTGAGCTGTGCCCTCTGACAGCTCTTTTTTTTGAGTTATGGCCCTTTAATGAATTTTCTTGAACTTGAAGTAAGGATATAAAAAAAAAATTTATCTTTTTGATCTTACTTGTCATTTCTCAGCAGTAGATTTTTTCCTTCAGCTTTATCAAGACTGCTGACATTGTAAAAATTTGGACAAAGCAATACTCATATCTGGGGGATTCTCATTTTTAAAAGATAATTTTGTTAAAGTTAACATTTCAAGTTTTTACAACTTTGCTAAACCTCTTGGTTTTTCCCTTTGGGTTTGAACCGTACTTTCCCTTTTGGGTTTAGGCAGGGAAGATTGCCTCCACGGGGGTTCAAACCTACAACCTCAGCTCTACAGTAGGCAAAGTATCACCGAATATGGCCCCCTTTAAAAACGAGTCAGAAAATTTAAATTAGTCAAGTTGTAAAGATAAAGTGAAACCTTAAATGACTTATACATTTCCATATGTCCATTTAATTAAAAAAAAATATGGTATCCAGTTTCCCTTTTTTTGGTTAAATTTTTCTATATAGGAAAAATATCAGTTGACTACATTAACACTGTCCCTGGGGGCCCAAGTGTTGGTGTCCACCTTGAAAACGGGAAAGGCATTGGATCAGCCCCCGGCTGCGCATACCAAAAAACAGTCGCATACGGTGATTTTTAGAATTTTGCTCTAAGCCATTGGCTTTGCGGGTAATTTTTATTGGCCAAATATCCTGTTAGCTGTGAAGGCGCTGTTGTTCTGATTTTTTCTTTGCTGGTTTTTTAATTTTCATAGGAATTTGGTATTTCTGCAAATTTATATATTTATACAGTTTTCTATGGAAATCTGTTAGGGCCAATTTTAAATACAGCATTTTATGTTATAATTGAAAAGGTACACATCATTAACCCTTTCACTCATAGAGGAAAAACCAAAAAAAGACCTATGCGAACAACATAAAAACCAGATCAGCCCGCGAGTAACCCCCAGGCTGATCAGGTTTTATGCTGTTTGCTGCTCCTCAGTGGTCTGGAAAAGAGGACTTTGACAGTTTGTAATTAAATTTGGTAAGAATTATCTGTGGTTTTCTGCAGATCAGGCTTTATGTGGTACCTATTGAGTGCGTCAAAATGGTCTTATGAGGGAAGGGTTAAGTGATTGTTTTGATACGATAAAACGTTTGGACACAGGATAACAAGGTAGATAACAAGATCATGACAGGAAGATTGAACATTTTAGCAATTGTCTATTGTCATCGTTTTATACCATTGTGATATTATTTCATACATTAGTGATCTTGTATCATACCATCACAATCTCATATCATGCTGTTTTGATCTTGTGTCATTCCATTTCCAACTCATACGGTATGGTTGTGATCTTGTATGTTGTTTGTTGCAGAAAAGTTAACCCTTTTCCCTCATATAGAACTCATTTGACGCACTCGTAGGTACCACATAAAGCCTGTTTTGCAGAAAACCGCAGTTAAACCTTACCAAATTTAATTAAAGTCCTCATTTCCAGACCACTGAGGAGCAGTGAACAGTTAAACCTGATCAGCCTAAGAGTTACTCGCAGGCTGATCTGGTTTTATGCTGTTCGCATAGGTCTTTTCATGGTGTCCTCTATGAGGGAAAGGGTTAAAGCATGTGGGATGTAAAAAGGCGTAATAAAAAAAAGTTCCTTGTTTGCACTTACCCGACCTACCCTTTTTTTGTACCGAATTTTTAAACTTTTTTCCTAGAATTTTGGTTATCATGGTTTTTAAACAGGATTTTTTATTCATATCCTCTAAAAAAATAAGGAAAGTATAAAAAGCCTAAAAAAAAAAAAAGGGGGGGTTTTGCCGACGAACTGTCCCTATTGTTTTTGGAGATGCTCATGGAAACAAACAACTTTTTTTTTGCTTAAATCATGATTTGCACAATATCAGTTAACCATTTACTTCATATAGACTCATTTTGACACATTTGCAACAGAGCAGACCCGAGCCTCCTCTGTTTGCTCATACAATATTGTAGCTCAGTTTCTACACACCATAGTCTTTGTGGCAAAAAAACTCATGATTCCATAAAATTATATCTTTTTTATGTTCAGTAATTAATATTCATCAGGTGATAAATTTGTACATGAATATTCATGAACCTTGTATCATACCATCGAGTTGTCATATCCTACTGCCATGTCTTTATTGTCCCATCATGCATTGTATCATACTGTCCCTTGTCCTTCTGATGGTTAATAAAATAAATCTCAATATTACGGTGTTGCTATAATGGGATTCTGTATTTCTATTTTCTTCAGGATATTCTGACCCCTATTGTCCCCTTACTTTAGGATATTACTTTGTGTTCCCCCTGAAATATAGAGAGAAGGACCCTTCCCCATTATCTAGAATGTACACTGATATGCAGTTATCCCGTCCTTTGTTTTGTAAATCAGTCTGGAGTTAGATTAAGAAGAAATTTTGGGTTTTGTTTCCAGATATACCCAAAACAAGATAATCAATCTGTCAGTGAATGGAGCAGCACAGAATCAGTCATACAACAGGCTGGCCAAAATTTTTGTGGATACTTTTGGTCACGCATAGCTGGATCACAGAATCTTGAACATGCCATTAGTAAGTATAGGAAAATAGGGCATAGTTAACACAGTAGCAGTGATCCATGACACACGAAATTGTCCATCTTGACCCTCAAAATATCTAAATGATCCCAAACATTTCAAAATTGTCTCTTTATCTAAGATTGTATGTCATGGGTGCTTAGCATATAAAGGTAGTTCCAGGCTCAAATTCCACCAACATACTTAGCAATTAGTAATAGGCAAATTTCAGCATTCTTGTTTCTCAAATAAAAGACCCAGAAATTTCATTCAGTAACGATCAGTTGTCGAGGTAAAAATTCATATTCGCTAATCATGTACTTACAAATTTTATAAAATTGGAATGGTGAAATGTTTTTCTACCTAGTTAAAGAATTAATTTGATGCCATAACAGGTATATCCCCCGCCCCAAATGTTTTTCGGTTGTTGAACTAAGGTAACTATTGAGAGCAAGATTCACGTTCATTTTTTTGTCGGGGGTTTGTACAACTTTTCATTGGTTAAACCAATATGCATATTCATTTCGCGGCTTTTTGGCATCATGTTAATTTAAGTATTACTTAGTGTTAAGTATTGTTGGTGGAATTCAAGCCAGGATTGGTTGGCTCGGTGTAATGATAATGGGACTGGGTGTAGTATCATGCACATGTCTATAGCATGATACTACAAAGTGGCAGCACTATATTCTGTCCAGGTGTAGACGTATTTTCAAATGACTGAAAAACTGTCAGTGGCATGTTTTAAACTCAATTAACAAACAAAATCAGCTTTTGACAGCTATTTTTTTATTCTCCTGAAAACATGACATTGTCATAAAACTCTGAAAACTCCATTTTTAGCTCACCTGAGCACAACATGCTCTAGGTGAGCTTTTGTGATCACCTTGCGTCCGTCATCATCGTCGTGTGTTGTCAGCTATTTGTTTTAAATGACATCTCCTCTAAAACCGCTTGACAAAATTTGATTAAACTTTGCAGGGATGATCCTTGGGTGAACCTTAATAAAAGTTGCTAAAATAAACTTAATCTATTTAGAATTCTTGTTGCCATGGCAACGGAAAGAAAAAAATCATCTCCTTCAAAACTACTGACCAGATTTCAAAATGTTTTGGTACAGATGTTCCTTGGGTGACCCTTACCAAGATTGCTAAAATGATTCCGATCTGTAAAAAACATTGCCGCCAGGGGCAGGTCTAATTTGCCTTAAATTACCCTCTACCAAAACTGCTCAAACAAAGCTGATTCTTGAAAATTCAGCTTCCTAGGGATTACTTAGAAAGTAAACTTACATAAACCTTATGGTAATGTTAATGATTATTATCTTGCCAAGGCTGAGTTGGTATTGGACCACTATCTCCAATTATGGCCCTTGAAGTATAAAAAATGTCATATTAAACTTTGTTTGCCATTCTAGCATCACATTTATGAAGCAATCCTGATCAGAGATGTATACATAATGTTAATAAAAAAAAAGGATTATGTCTTGTATTGAAGTTATGGTCCATAATACTTAAGGTTGCCTTTAGAGCAGTGGTACCACAGGTGAGCGATATAATGCCATTATGGCCCTCTTGTTTATTTAACTATTTTTCTGAAATAAAGATTTTATACAAACATGTTTTTAAATCCTCACCAAATGAAGTTTGGAATGGGTATATAGGAGTTTCCTTGTGTCAGTTGGAATTTTCTTGTCCTGAATATAACTCGAAAATTCTACAAGGTATTGACTTGAAACTTAATATATAGAGAAATAGCAACTAAGAGAAGTGCAGTGTCCAAAAGTTTTAACTCTGTCTGGTCCCTTTTTAGCTCACCTGAGGTCATGTGGGGTCAAAAAGTAGGTCATTAGGTCAAATCTTATAACACTCTAGAGGCCACATTTTTGGCCCAATCTTCATGAAACTTGATCAGAATGTTTTTTTCCATAAAATCTTGGACAAGCTTGAATTTGGGTCATGTGGGGTCAAAAAGTAGGTCATGAGGTCAAATCTTAGAAAAACCTTGTTAACACTCTAGAGGCCACATTTTTGGCCATATCTTCATGAAACATGGTCAGAATGTCTGTTTCCATAAAATCTTGGACAAGTTCAAAAAAGTGGGTCAAGTGGGGTCAAAAAAAGGGTCATTATGAAATATCCAACATATGGTGCTCATTTATAATCAGTTGAGCGATTCAGGGCCATCATGGCCGTCTTGTTTAGCTCACCTGAGCACAAGGTGCTCAAGGTGAGCTATTGTGGTCAGTCTATGTCCGCTGTCTGTCCTGGATGTCTGTCTATCCCACCGTCAGTATTTTCCTGTGTACACTCTAGCATCTTCATTTCTTTATTAATCTTCTTCAAACTTTATGACAATATTTATAGCCATAATCTCTCACCCAAGTTCAATTAGGCTTACATCTGCCCACTAGGTCTGAAGTAATGGCCCTTTAATTATAAAAATGTGCCAGATATCATTTTGTATACACTCCAGTATCTTTGTTGTTGTTTTTTTTTGTTTGTTTTTTTTTAAATAGGCTTATATAGGGAGCTATAACCTTCAGTTTTGGTTTGTGAAATTTTACTCGGACTATGAATGACCTTGTTCTTGACCCAGTGACCTACTTTATATATTTTAAGCTACAGTTTTGTGTTTGGCAATGAGCTCTGATGATTGATGTCACCTTGACCATGACCTAGTGACCTACTTTTGTATTTTTAAGCTACTTCCTTCCCAGTTGTACCTTTTTTGAGATGATCTTTACTATTTTCTTGTTATTCAGG
>CM037788.1:4350285-4400285 GCA_021229015.1 Solen grandis
TTAATGACGTCAAATGACGTCAGATTTGACGTCAGCTTTAAAAGTTTGTTCGCGCTCTAAAGGCTTCAATTCTGGTCCGATTTGAAGTATATCAAGACAAACATTCTGACAAAGTTTGAGGAAGATTGGATCAAAATTGTGGCCTCTAGTGTGTAAACATCAAAATTGTTGACGGACGACAAGATTTTTCTAAGATTTGACCTACTGACCTACTTTTTGATCCAACCTGACCCATTTTCGAAAGGGTTCAAGATATCATCAAGACAAACATTCTGACCAAGTTTGAGGAAGATTGGATCAAAATTGTGGCCTCTAGTGTGTAAACATCAAATTGTTGACGGACGACGGACAATCAAGTATCCCAAAAGCTCACCCTGAGCATGCTCAGGTGAGCTAAAAAATATCAATGTTGTTTTACTTATAACATGTATTACACAATTTCTTATATTTATTGCAATATTAATGTGCCAGTCAAAGATGAGTTCATTGTTTAATATGAAAAGTGCTGTCAAATTGGGGATTTAATTAAATAAACAGGTGCTCTAATTAAGAGGTCGTTGTGTCGTCATGGTAACTAGACCTGATTAAAAAAAACATAATTTCTGAAAACCTAACACATAGTCCTACATACCTTTAGGTTATTAACAAAATTTGAGATGGGGCCATTTTTGGTGGTTAGTGAACCTTGCTCTTTAATTACAAAATCCTCATTCCGGACCACTGAGAAGCAGCGAACAGCATAAAACCTGATCAGCCTGCGAGTTACTCGCAGGCTGATCTGGTTTCATGCCGTTCGCATAGGTCTTTTCATGGTATCCTCTATGAGGGAAAGGGTTAATCAAACAGGAAATGGTAAGTTTCAAAAGTGAACATACCGAGATGTACCTAAGAACATTATGTACCTCACTTTGACCAATTGAGGTACAATCCACACAAGTGAGGTACGAGTCACAAGCAGAATACTTCGTCATCTGTGTACGCGCATGTGCGGGCAAAATTTAACACAAAAAAAAATGAGAAAAATAAAAAGGACACTTACTTTTGAAATTGTAAATGATATTCACATGACAGAAACAAACGTCCACAAAATGATTGAAAAACTGGTTCTAAAATGAATAATTGCTTTCTTTTGTTTTGAATATTTTTCTAGCTAGTACAATATCTGGCAAATAATGTAAATCACATGTTTATATTAACTATTACTGAAAACTGTTCACACACACACACACACAAAACAACAAAAACAAACATATATACTGAACACAGCTGCAAAACACAAGTTAGCACTCTGGTTTCGTTATTTTAAATGATATTTTTCCTGAATACAGTATGTTTATGCTGAGAATATTCCTCTGAAGAAAGAAAGAATACAATTTGTACTTTCGAAATTATAATTACTTACTTTGGACAAACTACATAAATTATCTAAATCAAGCCCAATATATTCGGAAAGAAATAATATTTTTTAAATCACGAAAACATGATATTGACTGGCTACATCGAGGGCTGACCATGAAAAAAAGTGTGTACTTGCTTTTTTTTTTTGTTTTTTTGTTGTTGTTTTTTTTGGTTAATTCAAGATACATGTAATAATTTTTAGTTAAAACATGCACATACTTTTAGCCATTCAATACACATTTATTTTTAAATACATATAGATAGTTGTTTCTTTAAATATATTTCATACAAGTTCTACAGCATATCACGAAAATGTGAAGTAAACTTATATTACCTTCTTGTTTATTTCCCATTATTATTTATTCTACAAATGATCCATTCTAAGATTTACTGGGACAGCCCTCGTATATATTATAATTTATTTGGGTAAGAAATAATACAATTAAATTAAAGCCCTAGTGCACGCTTTCTTTTGCGACTAAGTATATGATATATAATTATATAATAAATCCGTTATTTTAGAAATACCAATTAAATGGTACTTACTTTATCCACCTGCATGTCCGATGTGACAGGCGACCGTTTCAAACCCAGTAAAATGAGATGTTTCATGATTGCCGAAAGGAAAGGAAGTTGTTTTTATATTAAAACGCTTTATCAATCATATATTTCAAAATATGTAAGGTTCGTGAATAATTAGATTTAAAAAGCATAATGTTAGATAGAAATTCAAATCACGTGATTTTTTTCTGTTGTGCGCGCGCATGTGTGTATTAGTGTGTGTAGTAGCTTATTTGTTAGTCTTGCGTGTGGTCACTATGTAAACTTTCAACCAGGTTGTGAACGACCATTAAAGCTGATTAGTAACGGTGACTATTTTTGCTTAAGTGGTTGGAGGGTGGGGCGTCGTTCACAGCACTGCGCTGGATCACTTTTGATATTTTTTTCGGCGTAGCTGTCTAGCCTCACTTTTGACCTACATAGGGATGATGACGATGACTTTAGACAGTGCCGAATGAATATTCTCATGATTCTTATTGGTAGATACTCCAATACTATATCTTGAAACGACAACTATCTGAAACATTCTTTGTATTCACGAAATTTTAGTAAAGTTTTATGACTGAATTACAGTTTCTTTGCTGAATATAAAGGTAATTGATCAAAAGACTTGCTTTAGGCCGAACGTTATTCTGTGCCGGCGCTGTTTCTGATACGGTTTTTAATTGCTGAACAATGTTGTACGTTTTACAGTGCCTTTCTTTACATGGTGTAATGTTGTAAACGAATACTTATATTTATACATAGATATGTTGCTCGTCTTATCTTGCAATTGTCTATGGTAATGATTATAACAGATGTCATTATGTATTCCGATATTTAAAATTTTAAAATTTAGTAAACGTTGATGAATGTTTTATTGTACTTACACAAACTCAAGTATATATACGTCCTTGTTTTTTTTTTTTTTTTTTTTTTTTTTTTTTTTTGCTAACAATAATACTAACATATGACTATGGGAACATAGTTGTAAAACAGTTTACACCATATTATTATTTAACATTTTGTATTACCAGTTACCTACTAGAAATATAGATCTTCGATTTGGATCTATTGTATTTATGCTGATACCAACTTCACCCGTCAGTGCGAAAATCAGTAGATGCGAATGTCATTTTTAGGGACCATCTCAAAATGCAGTCCCCAATATATTACTGCGTTTAGTGAAGAAGCAAGTACCAGTAAAGCAACATCTTTTTCCCGAAGAAGCAAGTACCAGTAAAACAACATCTTTTTCCCGCACACCAACAAAAATAGTCCTTCGGCCTGATTTCTTTGACGCTTGCGTCATAAATTTTCTTGTGAATACCAGCAATATATAACAGTCTGTTTCACCATCTCCATTTAACTGAAAGATAGTACTCTTTAATACATTGATGTCTACTCCGCCGATTGCATTGGAGGGGGCGCTTTAATACCAAGTTTTAATCAATGCTAATTTTGATTTCCTTTGATGAAATGCTTCAAAGATAATGACTCGAATATCAAACATAACCGTTCTCCATTACTTTGATTCTCATCAGTGCCGCTCTTTTTAAAAATATATGATTCTGTTGGAGATTGAGATCAACCCCACAGAATTCCTTTGGTTAAATAATAATATTCAAATAAAACTGAAAAACTAACAAACCAAAACAGAATATCCAATTCAAAGTTTCCACTTGTCAATACAAAGTCATAAAAACAACTTTATATTCCGATTTGATCCAAATATTCGTATATATTATATTCATTTAAGGTATTCGTTGTCCTTCCTATAATGTATATATCAGAATCGTGCCATGAAGCCTCTTAGACTGGTTGGCCTGGTGTCAGAATAATGTGCCTGAGTGTGACATCATGCCACATTTCTACAGCGTGATACTGCAGGGTGGCAGCATTATACCTGTCTCAAATAGATATCGTCTCCAAATGACTACTAAACTGTCGATGGGACGCTAAACCCAATAAACAAACAATCAATATCCCAATTCAGATCCATTCCGAGGCACTCTTAATAAGAGGAAACAAGAAGATGTTTGATGTGATTGGTGGCAAGTCACTGACATTGAACGCAACATTGAGCTTTTAGACCGTGACTACAGTATGGAGAATCTGGACTTTTATATACATCCTTCAAAAAAATTATGTCACTGAGAATTATTTTGTACTCAGAAGTAATTCAAGTTCATTTTTTGGGGCCTCCGTGGCCGAGAAGGTAAAGTCGCTGATTTTAACACTCACTCAGCCCCTCGACGCGTGGGTTCGATTACATTTTCCAGAAATAAAAGAGATCAGCATACACCAAATGCTTACTTGCCTTGTGTCGACTGGTCTTTTTGTATTCAAAGGAACTCTGTGGAAGCAGAGGAAAGTCTACATTTAAAAAAAAGAAAGAAGTAAGTTGGGAAGTTCGGTCATCAGCCTTCATGCTGTCAGTTTCAATAAATACAACTGAAAGACTAATAGAAAGCTTTCCGATGCACTTTTGAGAGGTTGTGAACAAGATTGCAAAGACGAAGACGCTGATGGTATTCTGTCTTTGATTGAAAATGAATGGACAGAGGCGGTATCAAGTAAAGCATTGCAAAGGGAAAAATGAATAGTCCTACCATTGACAGAAGAGATGATGACACTTCAGAAATACCTTCAAAAGAGGACATGCACTCTTGTTGATTCACTAAGGAAGGAATTCACAAAATCAGATTTCGATGAATTAAATCAGGTGACTTTAGCTAAGCTTGTGTTGTTCAACAGACGAAGAGGGGGAGGGGTCCCAAAGATTACCTTTGAATGGTTATGGAATCTTTTACTCCGGTTGAGGAAATGGTGTGCAGACGTCCTCTAGAATAGAGAAGGCCGCACAGAAGATCATTTTCATTAATGAAGATTTTATTACGATTTTATGATATTTCTGCGGAAATGATGTTGTTTTTTTTGCATACGGACCACAATTAATGTTATTTTAAGTGATTTTATATAAATGAAACAAAATGAACTAAGAGGCCCTTTTTGTCAAACATATATGGCCATTCAGCGGAGAGGGTGTTTTCCACACTTTAGACATGTCCCGTGAATTGTTTACCTTATGACATCATTGCTTCATTTTATATAAAGGAAAACGTACTTTATATAATGATACGGTTCAATGTATTTATATAACATTTTATCTTTACCACGTATAGTTTCATCTGCATATAAGGTAGTTTTGTCTTTATATATCGGTCATATATCTTTATGAAGTAAATTTATACCTTTATATAATAAAGGAATATATTTAAAAAATACTTTATATAATAATATTTTATATTTATAAAGCAACATTTTACCTTCACCATGTATACTTTTATCTGTATATTAGATTCTTTTATATTTACATATTGGTAATTTATCTTTATGAAGTAAAGTTATACCTTTGTATAATAAAAGCACATATTTATATAATAACAGTCTATCTTTACCAAATATAGTTTTTTCTGCATATAAGATTCTTTTATATTTATATATCAGTAATTTGCCTTTATCATGTAAAGTTGTACCTTAATATAATAAGATGATATATTCGTATTGTAACAAACACGGCCCGGCCCGGAATAAAACTCGGTCCGCCGGCGTGATAGCCCAATGCTCTAACCACTGAGCCAAAGTATGGAACACCTCAACTGTCTTATATTAACAGATTTGATTATATTGAGTTAATTTGTTAGAACATCATGTTATAACCTCAATATATGTAGATAAAACCCTAAAGGATAAAGATATATGACCCATATATAAATATAAAACTATCTTATATGCAGACAGAACTATACGTGGTAAAGATAAAATGCTTTATAAATACATTGAACCGTATCATTTATAAAGTGCCTTTTCCTTTATATCACGGAGGTACATTAAATTCACATCTCTGTTTATATAAAGTGAAGCAAGGTAAACAATTCACGGGACATGTCTAAAGTGCGGAAAAGGCCATCTAAGCGGAACGGCCATATATGTTTGACAAAAAAGGGCCTCTAAGTTCATTTTGTTTTATATACATAAAATCACTTAAAGATAACATTAATTGTGGTCTGTATGCAAAAAGAAAGCCAGAAGATCATTTTTATAAATGAAGATTTTATTACTTATAATTTTTTATATTTCAACGGTAATTTTATTTCATTTAATTTCATTTTTTTTTCTATAAAATGTAAATTTAAAACTGCATTAAAAAGACAATTTGCATTGCTAGTGGTAGTGCTAATGCTGTTTTGTTCAGTAATATTCTTCTAGAACGATATTGCAACTCTGTAGAGGTGTGAGGTAGATTAATGAATTTAATGATTTGTTCACACAAACTTTCTCTCTTCACTCCATCTATTAGATGTGAAAGTCCTTGTTTCTTTAAAAAGCGAAATCAAATATCTATATTCTGTTAATCTACACGACACACAGAACAATAGATGATGATGATGATATGATGGCGACTTGTGTAGTATAACTATGGTGATGATGATGATGCTGATGATGACACTTACCACATTAATGATAGTAATATTGTTTCAGTTGACGACTATTACTATTGATGTGTGTACTATTACTGTGATGGTGATAATGAACAACAACAACAATAACCACAATAATAATAATAGTAATAATAATAATTCTTTATTGACATAAATTTTACAATTATAGCCATTGCATTTATAATAGAACAAACAAGCAAACGAACAAAGGGTATCTTGCAGAAAATGTATTTACAGTATACACATATATACTTGCTTGATGGTTTCAGTCAAATGCAAAAACCAGTAATTATAGAAGAAGAAAAATATGGAAACGTAACCTTCTAGAGTTGTTACTAATATATACATTACACATGAAAGTTACAGGTCATTTGAGACTGTGAGAAACTGGTGGAAATGTAGCATATGCATATTAATATCCTTCAATTGATAACTGGTATCCCTTGAATGGAAAACAAAATATTTGTGTTTTAAAAGATTTTTAACAATATTTATATTATCACATGGCATTAAGGGTATAAATTTTTGTTAAGTGGGCCAGTGACAATAGTATGGTTTCATATACTAATTTCTCAAATTTCTGTATTTCAGACAAACTAATAATTCGTTTTCTATAACATTCATTTTACTTTGTGTGCATTTTCTTTCACCTCGGTATATTTGTATATCTTCCATTTTCAATTGCAAGGTCGCGAGATGAGAGTCTGAACTTTGACATGGCTATTCTAAATTTGATAGTTTAAATTCGCTGTAGAGGATAGTCTTCGGGTATTATTTATACATTGACACCAGTTCTGATATATAGTCATACTATATGTCAAAAAATTTTTTTAAAATTTACTTGCCATATATTATATAAGCCTATATTTGTTAATATTTCTTTTATTTTTCATGCCAAATTCGTATTTCCATAAGTCTTTCCATTTTAGGTATCGTGGTATTATTGATTGTATACTTTTTTAAACCGACCCCGGTGGCCGAGTTGTTAGAGCGTCCGCCTCCAGAGAGGGAGGTCGTGGGTTCGATTCACGGCCGCGACATACCAAAGTTGTAAAAATGGTACTGTTATAGGTCCCTCGCTTGTCGGTCAGCATATAAGGGTAGTTGCAGGACTGGCTGGCCCGGTGTCAGGATAATGTGACTGGGTGTGGTATCATGCCAAATGTCTACGGCGTGATACTGCTGTGTGGCAGCACTATATCTGTCTCAAGTAGACATCTTCTCCAAATGACTGAAATACTGTCGGTGGGACGTTAAACCCAACAAACAAACTATTTTTTAAACTGCTGGACGCGTCTGATTTAAGAATTTCATTTCAATATTTTATCATAATTATTTGTCTATGTATTCCATTGGGTGTCTCCCTAGCTCTCCATATAATCCACCTAAATTAGTTGATTTTTTAACATTTAAAACTTTTCTGAGGAATGTACAGTGTACTTTTTCAGTATTGTTACTATTATATTCACCCCATACTTCCGCCCCGAAATTAAGGGTTGACCCCACTAAGCTGTTGAATAATATATGCTTTCTGTTTTCTACTATTGCCTATATCCTATTTAGTGCTAAACTTCAATTTATAAGTATCATAAAATAAATGGTCGACTGTATGGAAGGACTTATACTTGTAAAATTTAAACGTTTCATTATATCTCTTTATATATATAAAATAATATATATATAAAAAAACTTGTGATATATATCAACAGAACAGAACATAATAAATAAAATATTAATTAACACTAAAACACACATCATCATCATCATCATCATTTTCCTGTAAATTTTGTCAACACTAATTGATTTAGTCAAGTATGATGTTATTAGCGATCAATTGTGCATATAGGATCCCTCTTATACAGAATATACACGTGTCCGATAAAAAAAGACATGTTCTGATAAAAGTGTCCCCGTACTGTGTTATGAGGCAACCAGGCACGCATCGAAGGAAAGATACTTTACGACGTAAAAAAAAAAAAAAAAGCATGTGAACGAAGTTGAAAGATTTATGAAAGCAAATGGTCTTATTACTAATTATTAGTACTGCCTTAACATGACTAATGATAAAAGAGAATTTTCTATTATCAGCATTTTTAATCTTTCCATTTGCTATGATGATTTATATCTTCACGGGTGATTTAAAATGTTCTCTATATATTGGCAATGTGCCAATGTTCACTAAGCGTGAAATACAGACACCACTAGTTGGTTTATTTGGGGTCCTCACTGTGAACTCCCAGCAGGGTGACGACATTCTACTCTTTTCTTGGAAGGTGATATGGTGTGTGTGGGTGGGTGAAAGTTCAACAAAAAGGGGCATTTTGAATGCTTTTAAGAAGATACGGAGATATTAGAGTCAATAATCAACTTCAAAATATCCAATTATAAGTTCTATATGTATTTTAAAAAATGAAATTGATTTTGTTATTATTTTGTATAAATGTTTTATTTGTTTGAAATTACATGGAAACTAATCTATGTTACTCTCTCTCTCTCTCTTTACTTTTGTAGAAATGTTAATTTACAAGTGTACAAGTGCCCATTCTTAAATTTTTCATATGTGATTTTATAGAGAGAGAAAAAAAAAGAAATTAGAGGCCCTATTTTCCACCGACAGGTCCTTTCAGTGGGACTATTTCCGTAGAAATATCATAAAATCGTAAAAAAAAATCTTCATTAATGAAAATGATCCTCTGATTTTTTTTTCATACGGATCACAATTAATGTTATTTTTAAGTGATTTTATGTATATTAAACAAAATGAACTTAGAGGCCCTTCTTGTCAAACATATATGGCCGTTCCGCGTAGAGGGCCTTTACCGCACTTTAGACATGTCCCGTGAATCGTTTACCTTATGACATCATTGCTTCATTTTATATAAAGGAAAACGCACTTTATATAATTTTTAATTAATTAATATTTTTTTAAATAATATTATATATTTATAAAGTAACATTTTACCTTCACCATGTATACTTTTATATAATAAGATGATATATTTTTATAATAACATTTTATCTTTATCCTTTAGGGTTTTATCTACATATATTGAGGTTATAACATTATGTTCCAAGAATTAACTCAAGATAATCAAATCTGTTAATATAAGACAGTTGAGGCGTTCCATACAAAGAGTCGACTCCCTGACGCAGTTGTCAGAGATTGTACTTATACCCGTGACAACGCATCGTCACAATATAATAACATTTTATCTTTATCCTTTAGGATTTTATTTACATATATTGAGGTTATAACATTATGTTCCAACAACTTAACTCAATATAATCAAATCTGTTAATATAAGACAGTTGAGGCGTTCCATAGTTTATTGCCAGTTCGATGGTTGCTTCAAATAAAGAGGCTTTATTTCATTGAACAACTTCGCTATATTTTGTTCTTTGTATGTCATACAAGATATATATATATTACACTATTACCAAATATAGATTTTATCATTTTTTGCAAGTTTGCAACATTAAAGTTTCATTAGTGAAAGATTATTACGTCTGTATAGAGTTTATTTTTTTTATTCTGCATGCAATTACCGATCCACTGATGTTTTGTTATTCTAAATGAATAATGCTGCACTTAAATGTTTGTACCTGTTTACACAGTCAGCTTATATTTCATTGTCGTTTCGTTGTCAGGTATGTGAATTCCCGTGAGGATGTCAATAATCGAGCTTGATGTATAACTACAAACCATGACCGCCGTTATAATTACTATTCCAGTACCAAATGTCAAAGGTTTAAACGCATTTATGAGTACATGTGCTATAATGAACAGTATCCGGTAAACAACCGGTACACTCATGTGGACTTTGACGTCGAGAATACCATATCAATTGTGAAAGATATAAAAGGATGTAAAAGGATGCTTAAAATTAAAAAAAAAAGACAGCAAGTGAACTTATTTTAAGTTTCAAAATTAAACGATGTTTTCAAATATTCCCACGGCGATATGTTATATTATTTTAACGTTTCAGAGTGTGGTGCTTGTCTTCTCGGAATTAACATTTTCTTCCTATTACAAACTTTCAACAAACAAGCGAGTTCTTCATACGTACCACAGCATACAAGCACCAAAATATTTACACTGTTGTATGATGTGTGCACGTGATAATTCGTGCCTGAGTGTGAATTACAAAAACAGCACGGGTGATTGCGAGTTTTCGCCCATACCTCTGATGGCGGTAGATGCAAACTCGATTGATGATACGGATTGGAAGGTCTACAGTGTTGACGGTACGTTATTTACATTCACACAAATACAACATACATGTATTGCCTTTCAAAATGAATTTAATATTTTGATCGAATACTTGGAGAGGAATAATGTATCGTAAATGAATACAATGTTATTTCGTTTATATATATATATATATATATATATATATATATATATATATATATATATATATATATATAATTAAATTTTTTCCAATTTTTTTGGAATTTTAGGATGAAGTTTATTAAATGGACAATAGGAGATCGAAAAGCGAGCGTAGGATTCTATTGTCTGTAGAAATGGCTTAATAGATGCTATCAGACTTTGCGAAACAAATGATCTTGTCATATAAATCGATTAAAGTAGATCGACCTATTTGACAAATGGTAAACAGGAAACAGAAAGGTGTTTTGTTGAAATAAATAGGAGATTTATTAGGATTTTCAGAGCTTCTAGATTCGCCATAAATTTGGCTGCCTTCTAACGTTCCTTATTCCCATTGGAAGGAACATCTATAGTCGTTCCTCGCTACTTGCTTGATATAAAAGTAGCAAAAATAATAAAGAAATAAAAAATAAAAGTAGCACCTGATTTGATGTTTGCCCGCTCAGTGCATTATGTGTGCTTCATGATTCTTACGATGAGACGGGATCCAGTCTGAATTCACGTCATATCAAAGTCCACCATTTATCCGCCTTTATCGGCAGTTTTAGCTTTTTTGGTTATGTGCTGGTTTTCTGTTAAGTCAAATGCGAATCAGTGGCGAATATTGGGTGTCAATCTAGCAGGTGCGCGTAGGTTTTAAAAACGGCTTCGTGTTGTCCCGATAAAGAAAACACGATGCCATCCTAAATTGAACCTAGCCCTAAAATGTCCTTGAATTTCTTGATTCATTTCCTTGCTTCCATGATTTAAAGAACAAAATGAACTTAAGGTTTATGCCCTGTAATTCACTTCCGGTTAACGTATATGCCCCATAATTACCATCAAAGCCATGCATATAACTTCACAATATAAGCTTTGAAAATGTCAAACCATAGAAATCTAAAAGGCAAAATGACATGTTTTGACATATGACACAAATTCTTTTATTACCTTCCCTTTGTAATTTTGATGTCATGAGTTATCTCCTCTGAAAACTACAAAAAAGTGATTTTCTCCATTTTCCTACGGTAAAATTTAGATGTGTTCATAAAATTTGTATCAAAATCATAAAAGGCATCTTTCTACCTTGAGTTTTCCTCGAAAATTCAATTCAATTTTTCATATTCACAGAAATTGTATATTTCCCATAGACATCACTGTTATCTTAAATACAAATTATCTCCCCTACATAAAAAAAAAAAACTTGAAAAACTCTCGGTGAAACATTTTAATTTTTGGATGTCTTCAAAGTGACAAAGTTCCATTGAAATATTTCCATCCAGTGGCAAGATATGGCATGTGGGTATTAGGGGGGTTATACTCGTACCTTAAGAAGTTTTGACTTGGGGAAATGTGAAACCATAGTAAACCAATACAGTTTGCCCTCTTCGTACTCTTAAGTTATTCCTTCCATATGCAAATGCTTCCACTTCATAGTCTATAAAAGCCCTGGAAGCACGGGGTGGGGGGGGGGGGGGGTCACGTGACATTGCACAGTAATCAAAACGAGCAATGGCGACTTCTGAGCCTCGGTAAATTTTGATGACAAACGTTTCCAGAATCCAAACTAGACCTAGCCTATCATATGCGTGGTATCTTTCTTCAATTATCGGTATGTACGGTGCGTTCTCGAACGTTTTGCGGTTTTCGAGAACATTGTTTGACTTGTGTCAAAATTGCAGATGCAACCTTAGCATTTGGCAAAAATATGCCTGGTTTTGTATTTTTTGTGAGGAAAGAAAGTATCTTTTCGTTCATTTTGGTACCAGTTTATAATGTCGCGTGTGGTTTACTAAGGCTGCATCTGCAATTTTGACACAATTCAAACAATATTCTCGACGTACGAGAATGCACTTAGTGCCGATATTTGGAGAAAGTTACCGCGCATATAATGGGCTAGGTCTAGTGTGGTTGTTTTAATGTATAAGTTATCGTTTATATTTTAAATTTTATGGATTATTGGCGGAGCTAGTTGAAGCGGCGACTGTTTTGCGTCATGTTTTGCTAGATCAAAAAGCGACACGTACTTAAAACATCACGTGAAACTGTCATTCAAACGAGATGCGCGTCCATAATGTGACTCTATGGCGTACTTGTTTATATTTTACATTTTATGGATTTATCTTAGCGCTCAGTCTGATCAATTCAATTAAATTTAAAATATGAACGAAAGTTAATGCTTTAAAAATGTTTCAGCTGACTGGTTTATGGTTTTCCTCGGACTTTCCGGAAATGGTGTAGACGTGTACCAGTCACTAGTGAATGGAATATCTGTCACAAACAGTGACGTCAACTGCATGCGTCGTAACGTCACGCTCTGTATGCAGCACTATCGCAATTCCATTATAGATGACTTGGGTACAGCTGACCTTAAAAGGGTAATTTACTTTTTTCGAGATGAATTTAGATTTTTTTCCAATCATATCCTTATTTGCGCTCCTCTACTATCCGCGATTAGGATCTGATAACATTGCATTAGAGGTCACGTCAGATTGACCTTTTAAGTAATTTATATGAATAAACAAGTGTCGATTTTAAACCATTTAAATAGCGCGTTTCTAACTGTCATAGGGTGAGAAAAATGTGCAGTTTCATCGGGACTCGAACCCGGGGCCTTTTGCACACTGGGCGAATGCTCTACCGAATGAGCTACCTCTCTACCGAATGAACTATTCGGCCGTTTAGACATCTTTCTACTCTATTGTGAGATTAATGCGGTTACTTCCCCCACTGATATACCGAACGATTCTGTAGCCGCCGATTTGATTGGCTTATACAAAGGTCAATCTGAGACGACCCTCTATACGATGTGGTCAGATCCAGTTAGCATACTGAATCTGATTTTAATGAGATTGTTTCCCAGTTAACTAATTGTAGCTCTTAATAACATCAAAATACTATTACAAAAGTGATAGGAAACTCCTGTAAAAGCCGGTGGAAAATAGTGCTTAAGCCCAATACAGCAGATCATTGAATTTTACAAACTTTAAAAAGGTATGGAAAAATCACAGAGTAAATGTAACCATATTAAATATAATCATTTCTCTGATGAAAGATTACTTTTGGTTTAATTTATTTTGAAATTATTTTAAATTATGATTTAAATTTAACCAGTATAGAAGAAAACAAAAACATACATAGTCAAACCTGTCTTAAGCAGTCAGGAGCCAAGAGAAAATGACTAACAGAGGTTGTCGCTAAATGAAGGTTAAACATATAATAAAACACTATATTCTGGTAACTTTTAAAGTGACCGCTAAATACTAGTTGACCGCTTAATACAGGTGACCGCTAATACAGGTGGTCGCTTAAACAGGTGACCGCTAATACAGATTCAACTGTATAGTTCTTCTCCTTCAGATACTTTACTGTTTTACATAACATTTTTTATTTCTTGACTATTTAGATAAAAAATGTCATCTTGATGGTAATATAATGTTCTATTATATGATATTACAATATAACAATTATATATATTACTTGACCAATTTGCCCACATGCTCCCCGGAAACCGCGTTATTTTTACTGTTCGATTTTCATGAAGTTAATTAACTAATATATACATGATGTTTACAATTTTAATTTGATAAAATTAATACAAAACATCAATGAAGCAAGCTTTTGGATGAATTGTTTTGATTTTGTTTCACAGATAAAATATTCCTTGTACAAAAATGACGTGGAGGTCGCCTACGTGACGTTTGATGGGACGGGAGCCAGTATGAACAACTGGTTCTCCTTAGACAGGGTACTAAGCGCTTCCTGGACCAACATAAAAAACCATGAATACGGATACTTCTCTCTTGCCGGGTACGCATCAATCTAGAAATAGAGACTGTGATGTCACTTGCTTGCGGTGAAGCTTGAGGGAAGCTTGACTTCACCGTCCATTCTTTGAATTTTCTTTGCTTTGATTTTCGTTATAGCTTAGTAATCCTGAATACAAACGCAGATTGAAGCTCTTCAAGAAACTACCCGTTTTAGCTAACCAGAGCACATGTGCTCAGGAAAAGCTATTAGGATCAATGAATGCCCGTCGTCCGTCCGTAGTCCACAATTAGCTTGTTTGCACTCTAGCATCTTCATTTCTTTAGCAAACTTTATGACAATGTTTATTGCCATAATTTCTCTGCCAAGTTCGATTATGGCTGATCGGCCAATTAGGTCATGAGTTATTGCTCTTTTAATAAGAAATCAAAGGACCAATAGTCCCGAGAGCTGCCAATTGAAAAATAAATACTGCTACATTATATAGCCTACAAGTTTATGCAAGGCAAGTCATGAGATTTGAAATCATAGACACGTAATTTGATACTCTCGTGAATAAGATATTTTTCGGTATTAAAATTTAGTCCGGGGCAGAGTTGATATGTAGGGTAACCTTTACGAATCACTTCCCGAATTTTTATGCGCAGTATATGTATGAAACACACAATAACCATGTCGTTCTATCCTGAGATACAAAGACATAAAATATAATGAACATGTTAAAATTACCCTGATTACATTATCTACCAGAGCAAAATGTCGTAAAATGTGTTATATGCCGATCGTCCCTGATTGCGATGGCTACTGGGACGGCGCCAGGTCAAAAAGTGTACAGACGCGGATATGATATTTAAAGACGTAATTCTAAATTCATAATACTCTATATCTTATGAATATCAATTCAATGCCGGTTATATATGCTTATTGTATTCCATTCCGTCAATATTTTCGTTATATCGTTTTAAGATACGTATGTGTTGATCTAAAATCTTCATAGGTCCGTACATATAGCCATAGACTATAAATATGAACCATTTATCATACTAGTACGTGTAATGAACATAAAATATGGATGAAGGACAACACTTTCTAAAACAGTTTTATACGAGAAAGATACGAATAACTCACAATGTTATATTGAAACAATTTGGCCTATTTCATAGGAAGCATTTATACTGAAATCTGAGTTATCAGATTCCGAAGACCCAAATCATGACACTGAGACTACATTCTGAGAATTCAGAATGCAGCTCAAAAATACCAGATTTTACTTAAAACTCTAGCATCTTCATTTTCTAAGATATCCTCTTTAACCTGTATGTCAATACTGATAGCTATAACCTTTAGGTCAAGTATTTGTTTCCTGACAAATGAATTCGGCAAGAGTAGGTCACATTGCACGGGAAAACGCTATTACTTAGGGAAAAATTATTTTAACACAAAATACGATATTCCTGAGGTGTTTTTGGTATCACACGCCACGTTTCGCAACAGCGCAGCTTCACCAGTTCCGGGTAGCGAATTCGTAAGTATTAAATTTTCAGCTTAAGAAGTGAGCGCATGCGCAAATAGTGAATGTGAACAGTCCTATGACGGCACACGGAAAAAGAAATTCTTAATAAAGAATTATTTATTATTTTAAATATAGGTTCAATACCGTTCGTAACGTTATTGCCTGTAATGAAGTACCTGAATGAAGTGATTTTACCTGTATTCCATGTTATTCTATGTATGATTTAATTTTCTGTTTGAATTTATATATATTTATCATCAAACAGTATGCTCTAGGATTCCGGTTAATCTAGTTCATACACAATTAAGACATGAAAACTTGACGTTCGAAAACCCTGAAATGACATTGGCCAAGATCCGTTTCAGATCAATTGTTCCCGTGTGTATTTATTAATTCGTGCATTTTTTATGTCTAAAGGTATCAAAGTAAACATCATAGCATGGATGTTTTTAATTTACCAATGTGATACCTTAATGTAAAAGAAAAAAACGGGTAAGAACAATTGCTGAATTTTGCAAATAGATAAGACACAGATCAATGACCAGAAATTCCTCCTAGGAGCTATCTGATCTTATCTAGATCTTCTTTGATTGCCAAGCTATCTGATCTTATCTAGATCTTCTTTGATTGCTAAGCTATCTGATCTTATCTAGATCTTCTTTGATTGCCAAGGCCTCAAAACACGTTTATTATAAGGAAAAAGACGGCAATGGCAAATTGACCTTATACAATACACCATATATATATCAAACTCACTGGCACTAGAATACACCCGCTCCTATTTTTCTCCTACATTACATATAAGGGTATGCGGTTCTAATGTCAGTGATCAAACTGGGCACTAATGCGTTCGTCAAGTTTTATTGGGTTCAATGACAATATCAAGAGAATATACGCTATATAAATTATTTAGATATTTTTGCTTACAATTTGAATATTGTCATTCAGGTATAAAGCGACTCTGTATATTATAATAGAAATAAAAGTTATTGCTTTATTGATTTTTTTATTCGCGACATGTGTCGCTTGCTACAGTTAATCAATTCACAGACACATCACGAAAATCACCATAAAATAGAGAACACTTACTGAACACGGAGTATAAATAATAATGATAATAAAACTAAACGAAGGATTGTTCATGGCCTTCCCGGTCCAACCAAAGAACCATTGAGTATAAGTTTAACGAGTGTGTTTCCCAATCGTTTTGAAATGAATAAGTTTAAATGAGATATAACACTGTAATTCTTTTTTATTAACGGACACGTCTTGAGGGAATGCATTGATCCGGACGACGGACAAAAGGCGATCACAAAAGCTCACCATGAGCACGTTGTGCTCAGGTGAGCTAAAAACTGATATCGCCAAAGTTGTGGTTACGAATGTGCAATGTGACCTATACTTGCCCGGCACGTTACATTGTTATGTGAATGTTTTCAGGGACGCTCCTCTATCTCGGCATTTTGCAATGATTCTGCCATACCTTGGCTGCCCGTCGGACGCAATCTACACTCTTGCAAAGACTACGGGTAGTGCAAATGCCTGCGGGTATGACACGCAGTCTAGCTACCCGACTTACTTCTATGCTACAACTGATTATCCGGGATATGTCGAGACAATGAACGGTGAGTACCCGTCGAGATGCTTAAGCAATCACAGCCATTTATGTGCTCGTCGCTCTTGTCCGTATTATGAAAAAATAAAAAAAAAAACAGTTGACACATTATGTTAATATTTATATTGCTAACCCTTAACTAGTACCTATCCGGATGCCTCCGTGCATTCGGGGTCTTCCTCCACCTGTAATTAGCTGGACGTCGCTATATGACTGAAATACTGTCGAAGCGACGGTAAACTCAAATAGTCAAGTCTTTACTAGTACATGTACCTCATTTAGACGTGGCCGATCCAGATTAATGAGCTCCCTCCAGGAGTTATCAAATCAAAATTTCCTCGTGATACAACCTTAGGAATGTACACCCATGTAATAATTACCTTATAAATAATAGTTTTGAACATGGTAGCTATCATTTCAAATTAAAAGTATTGTCAATCTTATTTCGAGGGGCGAGAGTGAAACTAGGATAAGTGCATAGCCTTTAATAGAATACGACCTCTGATTCTATATAACGGGAACAAAAATGGAAAATAAGTATGGCCATTAGTTTCAATAGGGATATGAATATGGTGCTTAAATTGGATTGTTTGTTTACTGGATTTAACGTCTCGCCAACAGTATTTGGATAATCTGTCTACTTGAGACATAATGATTCCACACTGTAGAACCACTCCGTAGACATGTGGCATGATACCACACCCAGTTACATTGCCCTGACACCGGGCTTACTGTATACTTATATGCTGAGCGCCAAGCAAGGGAGCTATACCGGTACCACTTTTTACGACTTTGGTATGTCGTAGCCGAGAATCAAACCTACGACTACGATTCTAGGGCGAACGCACTAACCAATCGACCACCTGAGATCGTATAACTATTTCCGAAAACACTGCTGAAGACCTCCCTAGTATCAAGATCCTAATTATCAGGACATTCTCCTATTTCGGAGACTCGCCAGAGTTCAACACCTAATAAAGACCATTCGAACACTGTACTTGTTGAAATCAGGAAAAGAAGAATTCTCAAAAATTAAGCTCTTGGCATATGTTCCATTGTTTAACTACAAGGTCACGCTTTTAGTTGCTATGCAAATAGACAAAGTCTGACCCGACCGTCATTCTGAAATTGATTATTCCCTTATTGATTGGCAGTAATTGAATCGGGTTTTTTATTCATATTGTCAATTAAATAAAAAATAAATGGGATGGTCATCATCCGTTTCGGAACTTTCAAAAGCGATACACAACACAATGTACATTTATTTGAATGAGTCTCTGGAATTCCTTTATTGGAGGTCACGGGCGCTATTTATGTCATTCGTAAAGAATAATGTAGCCCTTATATATAGAGGATATTTGTTTGTTTTGAATAGATATAGGTTATATATCATCGAGGATCAATACGATTACATATTTTCACGAGTACGTAGCGCGAGTAAAAGAACATTGTATCACCTCGAGATGGGATATAACCCATATCTACTCAAAACATTTTTTCTTTTTATTTTATGCTAACTGCTGCTACAGTTCCTTTATAAGTGAAAAAGTAGTTCCGGCAGATCTATATCATCACACTGTGAGATATGGATTTTATCTCACTGATAGAACACAATATTTCATTAGTTGGAATAAAAGAAAACTTTGTCCAACTTAATCGACCAATGAAACAGAGGATATTTGTTTGTTTTTGAATGGATACACAATATATCTCATCTAAAGTGATGCAATTTATATATTTCACGAGCGGTATGAGATATATTCCATATTCACTCAAAAAAATAGTTTTATTTTATACTAACTGTTGCTACACGCTACATACACATATACATATCTATTCATAAGTTAAACAAAAGTAGTTCCGGCAGATCTATATCACTCACACTGTGGGATATGGATTAATCTCACTGATAGAATCACTAAGCATAAAATAAATGCTTACATTTCGTTCAAAATTTAAAAAAAAAAAATATTGCATGAAATGAACCGTGATACCTTGATATGGAAAAAAAATGGTGCCAGCGTGAGAATTATTGGCTGAGCTTGTTGCGGCGGTGAATGATAACGTCATAGTTCTAAAACTATGAATATACCCAGCAACACTGACTCTGAACCATACTTCACGTGTACTGTCATTGGGCATAAACTGTTAACTATACAATGTGGTGATTTGAATCTTCATGTATTAGTTATCGTTTATATTTTTAAACTTTATGGAATTTATCGCGACGAGAAGCGGAGCGCTGCGATAAATCCATAAAATTAAAATATAAACGATAACATATTTACAGTTTGCCATACAGCTTTGCCTTTGACCTCGCGTTATAGTACAAACTCACGTTTGATTGACAGTACACGTGATGGTTCAGAGTCAGTATCACTGGATACATTTTATAAGGCTACATGCAAAACATGACGTAATCACCCGCCGCCGCAAACAAGCTCCGCCAATTCAGATCAAAGGTCACGTAGGCCGCATACACATATCAAGACCTCACGGTTCATTTTATGCAATATATATTTCAAATTTTTAACGAAATGCAAGCATCTCATTGGACGATTAAATCGGACAAACTGTAAATGTGAATACAATGCGAATAGGAGATTGCAGTGACTAAGGACCATAACTCTACCTACCCCCCCCTTTTTTTTAGGTAACTCCCTTTTTATTTTTTTATTTTTTTTTTTGTTGTTTTTTTTTTTTTGTTAGGAGCATAACTCGAAAATTATACAAGGTGATAACTTGAAACTAAAAATTAAAATAGATGATGAGATGGGAAATTGCAGCAACTAAGAACCGTAACTCCGCCTACTCCTGTTATGATTATCTCCCTTTCATTGTCATAAACAAACAAGGTAAGGACTTGAAGCTTGTAATATATAATGATAGCAAGTAGGACCAGTCCAGTAACCAAAAACGGTTTTTAAATCATCTCCCTTTATTTTTTATAATTTTTGTCCAGAACATAACTCGTAAACTATACAAGGTATTGATTTGAAATTAAAAATATAAATAGATAGTGAGTAGCAGAAGTGCTGTGACTAAGAACCAGATTTGGTTCTTTTTTATTAATTATTTCCCTTTGTCAAGAGAATTACTCCTTTACTTTATGGAATAAAGTCTTCATATATAATACATACTCCAATAATGAATTACTTTCAATTGAAATTATTTCTTTGGCATCTGACCTGTGGGATGGTGAAGTATCGAACGAAGAGATAGCTTTAGTTATTGTGTGCGAACATGATATTAACTATTGCGTGCGAACGCGGTAGCTAACGCGTGCGCATGCGATAGTTACTGCGTGTGAACGTGGTGGTTTTCGCGTGTGCACGCGATTTGAAAGTATCCATGTCCCTTTTATGTCACCGTATCTTTATGTTATCTTCTTTTCTGTATATTGCATTTTGTCTCCTTTACTGTCCATTTCTTCCACTGCCTTGTGTTATGAATTGCATGTTTATCTATTGATTAATTGATTGATTCATTACTTTACTGACTGTTTCAGGCGTTGATGTTGCTGATTACGTAGCCATATACATCAGTAAAAAGGACCTTTGAAAAAGATATGTACAACTCATGAGGAATTGTGAATCTGGTGTCATTTACACGGAATTATACCACTAGAGTACAGGCAGACGGCTGATACCGGAAACAAGTGCTTGAGACGGAACCTATGTGTGTCTCAGTCGCGTTAATGATATTTATCATTAATTTGAATGTATTTGTCGTATTGTATTTTTCACTTTATTTTTGAGCTGAACACAAAGATAATAGATATCGGTTTTTTATTAAGTATGGACATCGGTCTGGTATCGTTGTCCATGTCGTCCTCGATGTGAAAAACATTAACCTTGGCCATGATTTCTTCTAAACTATAAAAGTTTTTGTCATCAAACTTCAATTCTTGACAATCAAAAGGGCTACATTTCTACAAAGGGCTATAACTCTTATGTATATTTTGACAAAATTTATCTCCCTTTCATAAAAATAGAAAATACAGAGAAGAGCTTTAACCTTGGCCATGATTTCTAAATTACTACACCGTCTATCATGTAACTTTACATACTTTTTCACAATCCCAAAGGCTATATTCTCATCAAGGGCCATAACTATTAGATTCATTTGACCTAATTTATAGCCCTCCGCCATATATGCTCTTTTATTTATTAGATATCATTTTTCTTTTTTTTTTCTTAGGTTCTAAAATAAGATAAAACATAAGCGGGATACAGTGGGTACCATACTCATATGACACTTGTTTACAAAAGAAAAAATCGTCTACGTGTCAAATTTAGCCACCAATTACAGAAAAAAAAATTCAAAATGCATATATATATATATTTCCTACTGATTTATTATAATATTAACGACACAGAGTTGATACTGAAGCAAAACACTGGCTCATTGTCAGGGGCGTACCTGACCTTATGCAAATACTCGCGTCCGTATAATATAAAATAAAGTGGAAAAAAAAAATCATTTTAACGCGAAAAATTGCCTTAAAAGTGAAGGCTTACCGGAGTAAATTAGTATTTGTTACGGTTAAAATAAGTCTTCGTCATTGTTTACTTCAAATAAGACACCAAAACTGCATATTAAAATAAATACTGTTTATCTTTTATCATGTCATCCATTCAACCGTACTGAGATTTTTTGTCCATAGAAAAGAACCGCTCGGCCTCTCGCAATCAAACTTTCCATGTTGCCATGCAGAAGATTGGGATCCAAGAGAATGTAACTTTAGAACCAGATATCACAGGAATTATTTTTAAAGTCCATGTTTAATGTATACAGTACAGTGTGGGAAACATTTCAATCTGTCATAATAGATACAGCACATATGTGTGTACAAGCCTATTTTTAACATGATATATTTTGATATTCCGATTGAATTAATATCATTGTTTTACTGTAGAGTGGAAAGATTAAAAAAGAAAGATAAATCTTAAAAGATAGCACTCTTAATATCTAAACTGCTTAAAATATTCGCTGTACCAGATTTTTTTATGGAGTGAGTGTATTAATAAGAAATTTTAGTCTTCGGTTATTGATAAATTCATTTTTTTTTTCAAAACGTAGCATCTTGATTGTTTCTGTTTAACCTCGCTGTACAATTCTGATTGGTGTAACATGACGGAAATTATCTCAAAGCATGAGCAGCGACCACACTTATAACTCGATAGCTGCAGGTAATGTTTTGGCCATCGTGAAGGGTGAGGCTTTAGACATTAAGAGCCAGTTATCATCTCAGTACAACATGCTTGTGGAAAAATCGTATATTATTGGCTGGAATTGTTGATGTTATCATATTTTGTGGCAAAAAAAAACACCGTCCTTTCATGGCCACAATGAAGAGCGCGTACATCAGGTTAAGGATAATGCGTTAGTTTTACTTAAAATGAATGGGTTTAGAATAAAAAGGTTGAACTTTTCTCACTCTATATATTTTTCTTCAATAATAATGTAATGATTTCCTCTTAGGCTTCGACATACCATCTCAAATACATTGTATGCACAAAAATGCTCTTTTTACACCATCTTTAGAAAAATCTCCAGGACCCGATACCCTATCGCCACTCGGCGATTCGTGCCTTGACCTCGCGTATACTCGAAAACGGTCCAGGTACGCCCTTAATTGTGCTGGCATATGTGTGCGTTTTTTTATACCTAACCTTGTGAGGTAGAAATCTTGTACCTCGATTTGTCTTTTTCAGTATTTGGGTTAGGCTAAGGGTAAGGATTTGGTTTAGGGTTAATTTATGTGGTTTTGTTTTGTTTTTGGATTGAAATAATGGTTAGCTTTAAAGAGGTACAAAAACGTATACCTTGGAAAATTTACCTGGGATGACAACATTTTGCATATACAAACCGAGGTTCTAACTGTCATAGTGAGGTATGAGGCACACATTCAAAACCTCGGTAAGATAGATAAACCAAGGTGTGTGTGTGTGTGTGTGTGTGTGTGTGTGTGTTAAATTGTAAATATGCCATGGCAAGTAATCGTGAACAGTTTCAAGACACTTTAGGAATTCTTATCTTGTGTGTTGTCTGCCATGATTGGCAATATGTGATGTTATTTCATAGGAACGATATGTATTGGGTTTTACAGTTTGTCATATTTAACCGTTCAAAGAAATGCTTGTGTTTGCTCAAAATTTAAAACTATATTCATACATTAACATCGAGGTCTTGATATGGAGAAAATAAGACTGTATGGTACCTACGTGACCTACGTGCATTATGGGCGGAGCTTGTTGCAGCAGCGACTGATTACGTTATGTCAATAATATTTACCATTCGATACTGACTATGATACGCGTGTCAATCAAACGGGAGGCTGACGGTTCCATAATGCGAGGTCAAAGGCTAATCTGTATGATTTAAATGAAATTTTCGTTTATATTTTTTCTCAGCGCTCCACGTCGCATTCCTTTCCAATAAATTCCATATAATTTAAAATATAAAGATAGCGAATACTTATTGATTAGCCGCATTTTTTTAATGTATATTCAATGTGACATTTTGAAACTAACACAACGTTTGGTTTACTCGGATTTTTTCATTCGTCACATTATAAATCGGCATCCAATCATATCTAACAATATACTGTAAACGATGACGCTGCAACGGACTGGTTCTAAGTATACAGTTGCTAGTTATTATTTGTTTAGTACAACGTCCATCAAATGTAATAAGAGAAAGACAAACCATTTGACCAAACAAGAACATTTATTTACCATTAATAGATTTTATGAAATGAAGTAAGATAGTTGACGTTTAAAACGTTAAAGCAGCTCTTATACAGATGGCAATTGATTAAGGATTTTATATTTTATTATATGTGTGAATTGCGTCTATCAATATCCATCTACAGACGTATGGTCACCCTATGCAACCATCCGTGATTATCATAATTGGTAGTTTCCCCACCACAGGCAATAGCGTTACGAACGGTATTAAAACCATATTAAGAGAGATGAAACCTATGGCTAGATTTTCTTTTTTCATTTCCGTCACTTGACTGATCGCATTCAATCTGAGCACATGCGCTCACTTCACATGCTAACTTACGAATACGCTAACCGGAAATGGTAAAGTTGTCATGCTTCGAGGATACCGTATTCTATATTTAACCGATTTCACTGAAATTACGTTTACGTAAACATAGTTTTCCCGTGCAATGTGACCTACATTTGCCAAGTTTATTTGCCAGGAATCAAAGACATCACTAACATTAACGAGGGAGAGTAGAAAAAAAATAGTTATACGATAATCTGTGAACGAGCTGCTCTAAAGTTTGAGTTTGACATCTTTGACAATGTTTTAATGGCCTTTAGTGGCCATATGTTCAAATATATATATCCTGAGAAAATAATTGGTATATTTTGAAATAAAATGTTGTATCGATGTATATGCAGGTACCATTAATTGGTATCAAGGACGTTATAGTATTTTTCCAAAATTTTGAATAGACATTTCATAAATCTGCTCGAGTACATCGAAAATCCTCCATGTTTGAAACATCGATATTCACTTTGTTTAAACGGTAAAGTCCCTGCAGTGGTTCCGCTAAGTTTTGGGCCACTTACCTTCTACCAAGATAACCAAGCTTCCCTAATGAAACATTAGGAAACCTTGGTTATCTCCGTGAAAGGCTCCGTGAAACATGCTCCAAGCTGTTGCTAAATTATGTTTTTTTTTTTTAGCTTTCCTAAATAATATAACATCGTTTGAAAAACGCGAAATAAATATTAGATATTTATTTAAATATATATAACTAACCATACAACCCCGATTTATAAAACCGTTTTTGCTGAGTCGGTGCATATAATTATATAAGTGGATAATTCTAATCCTGAACACACGTACACGTGTGAATTCAAATGTCGCTAAATATTCCCTGAACATGAATACAAAAATTTGAATAAAAACGTATTGATTGTAATTGCTGTGCAATCTGAAATACATAATACAAATCATAGATTCTGAAATATTTCATGTCGATTTTGTATGTCATGTGTGTGTGTATTGATGTTGTTTTAAAAAGAAATAAAGCATGGATAAAATACGCTCATCCAGTCTTTGCATGGTATGTAGTTACCCTACAATGAAATCAAAGCGCTAAAATGCGATGGAAGACTGTTGGCAGGATTTACATGATGAAAATAGCTAAACACCACATGTAATTATTTTAATTCTAACTTTTAAGCTGGGTTGAACTCGATAGAGACAAGGGCCATATGACGTCATATGACTTTTTTTTTCCTGCAATTCTAGTTACTAATTCTGCTGAACTCGGTCTTGTTTCATGATAAACACACCGACAATCTCTCATTGATTTGTTTCATAATGTTCCATTCATAATAAGCATGCCTGAAAAGGTTATTGCCTAAGTTTAAAAATATTACAGTGCGCGGAGTGATACAGTGCCAGGATGAAAAGGGCTGCAAATAAACAATGTCTGCTTTTGATTTAAAGTCCCGCTACGGGTGCCTGGATAACATAGTGGTAACGCGCCTCACTTCTCAGCAATGCGTCCCGGGTTCAATTCCTGGTCACGTACGTAAGAGGGTACAGTGAAAAATAACAAAGCCAATCAACACGTTCGTTTAACATATAATGGAGTTGTCTTCATCTTTCACTTAATTTTAAAATACTTAAATGATTGAAAACGTTCACATTATGTTTGCTGTTTGCTTTTTTTTTTTCTTTCTTTTTTTTCCAACGTAAAACAGACACGTGTTCGCCCCGTTTTCCTACGTACTGCAGTAGTACTCACTGCTTGGTCGATAATGATACGAACTTCTCGATCGGTAATGAATTAAATTTCTTACGAAAGGAAAAAAAAATCTTTTTGAAGGACATGAATATATTTTAAAACTTAGACGATTCCTTTGTAAATCACTTATTGGAAAAACATAACATCAAGGCATCTTACAGTCCACAGTTTAGTACAAACGACGTACGAGTACAACTGCTTACGTCATAAAATACGTATATATGTCACTGTGACATTTATGATTAACAACATGCACAGACCTACTCATCTGTATCCTAGGTTCTTCTCGATTTTTTTTTATCTAATTATATCTATATTGCTTTATCATTATTATTAAAATAAACCTTATACATCTACATGTAGATTAGATCTCTCTCTCTCTCTCTCTCTCTCTCTCTCATTAATAAAGTAAAACAAGACCAAAATATTTCCAGAAATCTTGATTCTTAGATTAAAAATGCAGTATATCTATGCATGATGTTTAGATATATTTCATCTTTAAACCAGTGTCACGGTAAGACACCCCCCCCCCCCCCCCCCCCCCCCCCCGCAAAAAAAATGCATGGGGGTTCCTTTAATTCCTGTTCATCAGGTTTGGATAACACGCATCCTGTAAATATGCAATCGACTATATATGTTGTTATTCAATCTAATGACCATTGTTTGATTATGTTTATGTCTTTCTCCCTTGTTACAAAAACACATTTCTTTTTATTAACTAGTCTTTTTAAATGAAATCAAGTCTTACGTAATTTACAGAGAAGTCAATTGTTAACAAGTACGGTATATATTATATAAGGCTTATCCTATCAAGGTCGATGTGTTCATATATCCATAAGTGTGAGGATTAATTGAATTAATTTATTTATGTTCTGCAAAATGCATTACTTTTTTTACTTTTTTTGTCGCGGGAAGGGGTCTCTAGGTTTGTCTAGCCATTCCTATAACTTATCAGGGTCTCTTTACTATTAAAGTATAATGGGACCATGGATTAACTTATATTGGTAAGAAACTGAGCGTTATTGTAAACAGGGGATATTCTTTAAATATAAAGGTCCTGGTGTTAAGTATCCTCAAGTATTCATAACGTTATTTGTATTATCGAGCTACGTACACTAACGCCATATATTCAACTCGAGCATGATGTAATTTTATTGGGAAAACACCAACAATTCGCAAAATTGATTGATTCTTGTTTCAATTTTTTTTTCTCGTAATATTTTAAGGAAAAATGCGATTTGGTACCCTGGTTACATTCTATACACTGCGATAAAACAGGGGTGCAACCGTTCACGTTTGCGTCTGTTGGGTTCACTGAATAATTTGATATACACTCCTCAACAATCCTATATATGGAAGTCATTTAGTTGTTATTATCTAAAAGCAAAATTGACACTTGATAATTATTATAATACAGCATGACCACTTTTCCAGTGCAGGGGCTTTTTACCCACAAAATTGGCCATGTACCCACAAAATTGTAAGGCTCTCTATATAAAAGGGGTACAAAGCTCAGAAAAAAACAGCAAATGTATCCCCAGTTACAAAACTCAGCAGGCACCCTGTAATAAAATGACCACTATGAGCATGATGTTTCTTGACATCATTTGGATCATCTTAAATCTTCCAAACCAATATGTGCTGTTATGAAGAACACAGAACTTCAATGCAACTGTTGTTTATAGATATTGTCTCTTTATGTCCACCACACTCGTGACAGACTCATTTTGAGTTTTAAAAATTATATTAACCAATTATATACTAAAATCCATTATGTGAACTGCATTACAGTATGTAAACTGTAATATTTATACATACGTATTTGCAATTGTGCCAATATGCGAATTAAACGCACGAACATACTGACCCCCTGTTACTGATCGTAATTCACATCGTGTTATTATCACGATACACCGCCGGCATATGACACTAAACAGAACATAGACCATTAAAGAAAAACATTTCTTTTTAAATTAAACGACGATGCCAACTTGGTTTCACCTTGATCACCGAGTCTTTGCCTTTGGGACTCTTGGTATCACATCTGGAATAGCCGCATACTCCACGTATAAACTCTACTCAGAACGAAGAAAACGTGCCGAAAAGAACGTTTACGAGTCGCAAAAACTTGTCAATGAATATCTCGTTTTTCATTATGGATCAGATACAGATGTTTTGAGGTATAGCTTTGGACCAAAAGACGCACTTGACTTCCCCAAAAGATGTGCTGACCTTTGTTTAAAATATTTTAAAGATGTGAGTAAAATATAATATTGTTTTTAGATGACACCTATCTCACTTGCTCAATCTTGCTTCGCAGCTATTCGAAATATTAATACACAAGATTTTTCTTTTTACAGGAAGTACCCAATCATGCCTGAAATTACCATAAACATCAGTGGAGTGGAAAAACTTATATCAAATTTAAGACCAGATAAAGCTGCTGGACCAGACAACATCAAACCATTAATTTTAAAAAATCTTTGTCAACAAATCTCACCAATCTTGCTAATACTATTCCAAAAGTCTCTTGATACAGGTACCCTCCCCAAGGTATGGACATCTGCAAACGTGACCCCTCTATTCAAGAAAGGAAACAAAGAAGATCCAGCAAATTATAGACCAATATCTTTAACATGTATTCTTTGTAAGGTGCTTGAACATATTGTAGCTTCAAATTTAACAAAGCACTTCAATAAGCATAATATACTTTATGACTTACAGCATGGTTTCAGAGAAAAACGTTCCTGTGAAACACAACTCCTGCAACTTACTGACCAACTAGCGAGAAATCTTGTTAATGGACAACAGACTGATTTAGTTCTTTTAGATTTTAGTAAAGCTTTTGACAAGGTCAGCCACTTAAAGTTATTGTACAAATTACAGGAACATGGAGTCAATAATTCAACCCTGTTGTGGATAAAATCTTTTCTCATAGGCAGAACACAAAAAGTCGTTTTGGAGGGAGGATGCTCATCAGAAGTCCCAGTAACATCAGGAGTACCTCAGGGATCTGTACTTGGCCCACTTCTCTTTCTGTTATATATAAATGATCTTCCAGATACCATAACTTCTCAAGTTCGTTTATTTGCAGATGACACTGCCGTTTACCTAGCTATAAACAACAAGCAGGACTGTATTACACTTCAGAAAGACCTCGACAAGCTGGTGCATTGGGAAAAGAAATGGGAAATGGAATTTAATCCCAGTAAATGCATTGTTTTAAATATTACTAAAAAGAAGAAAGCACTTTCCTTTGATTACAGATTACATGGACAAGCTTTAGAAACAGTGGATAATGCCAAATACTTAGGAGTTACAATATCAAAAGATCTCTCTTGGAATAAACATATTGACAACATTACTTCTTCTGCTAATAAAACTCTTGGTTTCCTCCACAGAAACATCCAGACAAAGAATAAGGAAGTTAGAGAAGCAGCTTACAAAGCATTGGTTAGACCTCAAGTAGAATATGCCTCTACAGTCTGGAGTCCTCATACACAGACATATATAGATAAAATAGAAAAAGTACAACGCAGAGCAGTCCGATGGGTTAATAATAACTATTCTTATTACGACAGTGTCACCAGCATGCAGAAGGAACTTGACTGGCAAACCCTTCAGTACAGACGTGATGTCACCAGACTTCTTATGTTTTACAAAAAAGTAAATAACCTTGTTGCTGTCCCATTACCTGCATATCTTGAAAGACCAGCGAGGATATCCCGCCACTTACACTCTTTATCTTACAGGCAAACTCATACTCCAGCTAGCTACTTTAAATATTCCTTTTTTCCTTATACAGTGATACTTTGGAACAGCTTACCAGAAAATATAGTCTCACAAAATGATCTTTTAGCATTTAAACAAAAGCTCCTCTCGTTTCAGATAGTAGACCGTCCCTGAATCAACAAAAAGATGTTTTTACCAGATCTTAAACCTAACATATTCACCTTTTTTTCAGAAAATTTTCTCACCCTAACAAAATTTTTATTTTAACAGTTTTATCCTTGCACAGACGCGCACCTGCCAGTAATACCCGAAAGGGGAGTTTGTGCAGTATATATAGATAGATAGATAGGTATAATATCTTGGTTTGTGGGTGATGAAACCTTCAGGTTGATAGGGAATTTGGGGAGAAATGCATAAATTCACAAATTGTTATATCCACTAGCAAATGATCATATATTCCTGAAGAAACGGAGATAGCAGTACCCACTTTTTGCAAATAGGCCCCTTTGTTATTCTACATGCCAGGTGTATTGCATGGATATATTGATTAGAACCAGGACTGAGTTAACAAATATTCCATAGCAACACCATTTTGCTGACTTTGTAAATAAATATTATTTGACTTGCATGGCAGGGATGCATCTGGTACCAATTAATGTCTGGTTTTGCGCGGTAACCAGAAGAAAGGGCCATGGCTTTGATTCAAACCCCAGACCTTCTTATCGCAAAGTGGACACACCAACTATAGTGCCAGTTGTATATGATCAAATGGGAGGATAAAAAAAAAAGATTACAAACTCTTCAATATTTTTTAAAAATAGGTGTAATACTATGCATAACGATCATTAAACAGATGTATGCCTGTACTTTTTTTTTAAGGGCATCATGGTCCTGTGGTAATGTATGATAGTTCTTGATTTTTTCAAGGATGCCCCTTTGCGAGCTTTTGATATTGGTTGTGCAGTTGGAAGACATTCATTTGAGCTAACACAGAAGTTTACCGAAGTTATAGGACTGGACTACAGCCAAGCTTTTGTTGATGTATGCAACAGCCTGAAGAACACAGGCAAAATGCCTTACTTTGTGCAGGATGAAGGGGACTTGGTTACCAATTTAGAAGCAGTTGTGCCTTCCACATTGGTAAGTTCCTGTTTCATCTTAGTTTTCATCTATAATGCAGTTATAATTTATAACACAAGTGAAATGCACTCAGCAGACTTGTGTGTACACAGATCAAGAAGTGAAAATTGTCTTTTACAACACTAAACAGTGAAGTAACTTTTGCAGAAAGAATACACTGGTCAGTCAAAATACATTCATATATATACCTGTCATTACCATTTGTAAGATTAACATCACTATCTTCCTTTACTGTTAAGCTGTTATTCAGAACAAAGTGATGGAATTATTTTCCTTCACCTTGACATATGTAATTATAAATAATAACAGTATTTTGATATAATAACACAAATCATTTCACTAGGTCTTCCATTCCCTATACTGAACTGTCTTATTCATGTACCACCAGGTTTTTTTCTGCCTTTTTGTAGAGTCCGAATATCGGAAACCGGTAATGTTTTTCCCAACTGGATTTTTTTTAAATTAAGTGTTTTGTTTGTTATTTGATTGTGCTTATGAAAGAAAATGCTTCTTTCTGTAATATGTTACATTTAATAAATTACTTTTCTGCTTCTTAGAAATTCCTAATATTATAAGGAGAAATATGTCGATAATAATTGATTATTCCCATTTGGGGGCTAGGGTTCCTTTCCCAAAAAAGGCAGATACCTAATATTATCACTTGCCCATCACAGTTTTAGAATACTGTGGAATCATAAAATTTTTATTGGACACTTAAGTCTTAATTTTCATTTATTTCATACGGAATTTGTCAAATATTTAATTTTTAATGAAAGCCATTTGTTTTATAGATTTGCCATTTCCCAGAATATGCATGAATAAAGGTGCCAACAATATTCAATTAAGTACATAATTATGTAAATCAACAATTTTGATGTTAACTAAAATTGCTTTTATAGCAGTCAAATCAAGAAAATAGTAAGGAATGTTTTGATTTTTTTCACTCACCCTACACTTATAATTACTCTCCACGATGAGTGGAAAAGTGAAATTCACCTACACCCTTGTACAATGAAGAAATTTAGAAGAAGATGACTTCTACCTATACCACTTCTTTGACTTATTTCTCTCTCTTTCACTATCACTTTTTTGATTGTTATTCAAATTTTCCTATAGTAGGTCATAAACAAATTTTCTCTCATCTTGACTGTCTATTCCAGCACAGAAACCAGGCATCCTTTATGCAGGGTGACGCATGTAACCTACCCACCAACCTGGGCCAGTTCGGTTGTGTGCTGGCAGCCAACCTCATTTGTCGTCTGCATCACCCATTTGACTTCCTGAATCGCCTTGCAGGACTTGTGGCCCCAAATGGAATTCTTGTCATCACTTCTCCATACACCTGGCTGGAACAGTTTACAGAAAAGGTTGATATAAGTATATTGCTAGATGCGCTTCTTATAACAAATTAACTTTAAGAAGAGGGAGTTACTTTGGAATAACATGTTTTGCTCCATTTCCTCCCTCAGAACTTCATTATCTCAAATGTAAGGAATGCTTCTCTACCTGGCCACCTCATGCGGAAGTCATTATAGATTTGAACTGGCAGGTCCGGATCCAGAATTTATCAATTGGGGGTGCTCAAAATAGGATTGTGATGTCAGTGCTAGGGGTGTCTGGAAGCATGCTCACCCGAAAAATAATTATTTCTAGGATGATGGAGATGCATTCTGAGGGGTATCTGGGGGAAAATGATAGCTTTTTTAAAGTTAGATATTTAATTTATATATTGAAATTTAAGACTTGAGGTAATAATATTTATGTTTTAATTTATTCAACGCCCATTGAACAGAAGATAATATCACTTACGAAAATTTTCTTGTTTGCCCTGAAGGTGACGCTCTTTAGGTTTTTGATATGGGAGGAGACTGTAGTCGCCAGAGAAAAACCCATGTGTCTAAATTCGAGACCAAATACCCTTTCACATATTACATTTGACCGACCTTTGATAAAATTTGTTGCATTGATAAAAGGCCAGTGCATTAACAACTTCACTGTTTGGACACCCAACTTAAACTTGTATCAATTTTTTGCTCAACAAATAAAACAGATCCATATTTTTCAATTTCAGAGTACATGGCTAGGTGGGTATAAAGACAAGGATGGAAAGCCTGTGACTGGGTTTGACACACTGAAGAAGACTCTGTATCCCGACTTTGATCTCATTGAGGACGTGGAGATGCCGTTTTTCATCAGAGAGACAGCGCACAAGAATCAATGGAGCGTGGCTCATGCCACAGTGTGGAAGAGGAAAGCTTAAAGGGAGAAAACCCCTTTTGCATCTGTGATGAAATATAGTGTTCGATTACCTGCCCAAAATCAGCAACAAGAGAAATGAAAAGATATAATCAGTTGAATTAGCCATGGTTTGTCACTATCATGATTTACTAATTAGAATAGGCTTTTAGGGATCAATCTTAATCATGACATAATGTCTAGTTATTATAATCTTAGATTGAGATAACATCAAGTGTCATCACTTTTCTGACATATTAGGCTTTAACCCTTTACTTCATGAATATTCATGTACAAATTTATGACTTCATAAATATTAATTAACTGAACTTTAAATGGAATATGAAACCGTGGTATTTCATTTGCTCTGCAGACTGTTGCTCTGCAGACTGTGTAAATTCTGAGCTACAATATTGTATAAGCAACGGAGGAGACCCTGATCAGATGGCTCCTTTAGGAGCTGTCTGATCTGGGTCTGCTCTGATTGCCAATGCGTCAAAATGAGTCTATATGAAGTAAATGGTTAAGCTGCTTAAAATTGCACACATGCCTGATGAAATCACCAAAATGAGCCATATTTTAGCAATCAAAAATTGGAAATGTTCAATACTAAGCACTGACATTAAAATCGTTCCATCTCCTTCTATTTCTAAATTCATTTAGAATAGTTTCGGGGACATCACTTGATATATAATGTACATGTGTATACAAGCTGTGTGACATTTTCTGAAGTGTTTTTTTTTTTTTTTTTTTTTTATGAGTCTGATGAAAACTACACACTGGTACTGATTTGTCAAAAGTCTCGACTTGATCCCAAATACTATAAGGCATAATGCTATTTATGAGTGTAAACCATAAATATATGGTATAAAACAAGAATTTTTGGCTTGTTGACAATAGTACTTGAAAGCTTTCAGAAAATATAAAAATGATCTTAGGATTTTACATGCTTGAGGAAGATTTATTGTGCAGGCTTATGTGCTTTTTCAATGTACAATGGTTGTGATTTAATTTTATACTGTACATGTTGCTTTCCGGGTACTTAGGGACACGATTTATTCATATTCAATCTGTTTTTTTGCTTATGTCTGTGATTTTTATTTCATTACAAGAATGGCTGTGAGCAGTTTGTATTTGAATTTAATGTAATAATTGATCAGATGAATAGTTCAGCTGTGTGTTTAATGAATCAAAATCTCCTGTAGATAAATACCCAACTACGGTATTTTTTTGTTTGTAACAGAACTAAATTAAAATCTAGAATACTCAATTAATTCTTTTACTCATCCATAACATTTCTAACATCCTGGTCAATATTAAATGCTATAACTCCAGAAATTGGATTTGATTCTTTCAGATGTTATGGAACATACTGAGATTTTAAAATAATGATTTTATGTGTAGTAGCTGCTGTGTTTTAAACTCTGTATTGTGCTGCTTGTTACTAAGTTAAAACCCTTTCCCTCATATAGACTCATTTTGACGCACTCAATAGGTACCACATAAAGCCTGATCTGCAGAAAGCCACACTTAAACTTTACCAAATTTAATTACAAGTCCTCATTTCCAGACCACTGAGGAGCAGCGAACAGCATAAAACCTGATCAGCCTGCGAGTTACTCGCAGGCTGATCTGGTTTTATGTTGTTCATATAGGTCTTTTCATGGTTTCCTCTATGAGGGAAAGGGTTAATAAAAAAAAAATGGTTATCAGTTGCAAAATTCCTTTGACAGTTTCTTTTTGTTTATGGATATTCAACTATATCTGAAACTGAAACTCAGTTGACTGAAAAAAGCTTAGCTTTTCCTCTGAACTGATAAAACTGAAATTGCAAAGATGCACCAATGGCAAGTTATGCCTAATCGGACTCGATTACATTTTTTATTTCGGGTTCAAAGTTGATGTTTCTCAACGTCAAAAGTATGTCAAAATGTCCTTTGTTAAGGTATGCCAAAAATGACAGTTAAGTCTTTTGTCACTGGTTGGCCACTTATTTCAGACATTTTGCAATTAGCTCATTTAATTGGCAGTACATAGTTGTTACAGTGTAGATTTTCATGCATATTCGAGCTTTAACCCCAGTTGTAATAAATTTGAAATAAGATTATATAATAATTAAGTTTACCAAAAACAGCCATCATCTCTGGTTCACCGTCCCTGGTGGCCAAGCGGGAGGTTATGGGTTTGTGTGTCCCCGGCAGCGACATATCAAAGTTGTAAAAAAAAGTACTGGTATAGCTCCCTTGCTTGGCGCTCAGCATATAAGGGTAACTCCAGGACTTGTTGGCCTGGTGTCAGGATAATGTGACTGGATGTGGTATCATGCCATGTGTCGATGGTGTGATACTGCAGTGTGGCAGCACTATATCTGTCTCAAGTAGACATTGACTCCAAATGACTGTAATTCTGTTGGTGGGACATTAAACCCAACAAACAAACAAACATCATGTGAAATGGCAAATATAAGAAAAGAACAAATTGAATAAAAAAGTGTTAAAATATTGTATGTGTTATTTCAAAATGTTTTACAGTATGTCATGTTATTAAGCTTTTACACTTGCCTGAAGCAGTTTTAAATGGGTGAATTAAAATGCTTTTGTATCACTCTTGTTTTTAAAAGTTAGCTAGTATGAATATTGTCTTCAGGAAAAACTGTTGCAACCACTTTCAGCAACTTAATTAAACAGCCAATCAGATAGGACGTCCGTATTTGCAGCAGTCTTAATTGATATTAGATGCGAGCTTCATCCTTGTTAAAGAGTTGGAGCATGGGTTCAGGACCTTAAAAATACTGGTACAACCCGCAGGAAACCATCAGGATTAGTATTTGTTGTAAAAATTTGCTTCCCTATTAATGTGAACATAGTAAGTGCAAATTTAAATTGTTAATTAGCCTTTACAGAATTTTCTGTCCATTTATTTTAGAAAAATGAAGAATACATGAAGTGGGTCATATTCTATAATGATTGTATACTTTCTGCAGAGAATATTATAGGAGTGCCTGTTGTGTGTTCAGTGTAGAGAAATGTTTCGTACTGACTTTAGTCATACTTTTGCAATGCTTGGTTGGTTAATGCAAATGTCAATTTGAAATGATACCAATCAAAAAGTGTTTAGATCCATGTGGTGAAGTACAGAGATTACAATCAAATTAAGATTTTATATAAATCTTTGTTACATGTTTTTGTTGCATTTTTATAGGACAAACTTTGATAAAAAATTATAAATGTGAAAACTCTAGCTGATCTCTTCTGTGTTTCCTGTTATGGTTTATGAACCAATATTTGTTATTATTATATATATTGTAATATTATTATTAATATACCTGGTAATATGTACATGTTATGCATTTATTGTTATTCTTTATTTGTTACATGGTATGGATAAGTTATTTGATTTTATACATTGTTGGGTTTTTGGGGTGTTTTTTTTTTGGTGTCACCTGCTGTAAACAGAGGTGACACATATGGATCAATTTTCTGTCGTCTGTCTGTCCGTCACACCTTTTCTATCACGCTTCAGCAATTACATTTGTTCCAGAGAACACTCTTGTTGGTTTCTTGTTTTAGAGTTGGAACTCTTTTTTTTCTCACCATCTGTCAGAGTGCCTTGATGTTAGCTATTAAAGAAGATCAAGTATATATATCCAATAAAACAACAAAAAGTCATAGAAGGAGGTATGGACAGAGCTTGTAAAAAGATGACGATAATAAAGGTGATTTCAAATAAAATATCAAGCATTGTGGATTTTTTTATGATTCTCTATATACATGTACATTCTCTCACGTTGTTGGTTTTTGCCTTTACACTGCTTTATTATAAATGACATTTCAAGGTTGTGCACATTTTACTTATATTTACTTATTTGTGTATTCATTTCTTTTTGATTAAACAAAAATGTAACCATGATAATTTCTGAATAAAGTCGTTAGTAATTGAAATAGTAATGTTGTCTATACAGATGTGCCAAATTGATATTATTAAAGGTTTGTCAGAAATTACTAATAATCATACACAGACATGTATACTGTAGTATTATATAATGTTATCAATTGTGAATAAAGAACAAAAATGCGTCCAACTTCTTGTCAGAGGCTCCTGGCTGGTTTACACCGGAGGGGATTATAGGTTTGCCCTCTGTCCGTCCTGATGTCTGGAAATCTGGATCCCGCGATAACTTAAAAACCGTTAAAGATAATTATGAAACTTTGTATATGAATAGGTGGCAGTATGGAGATTCTGCACGTCACTTTTTTTCTCTGACCAAAACTCCGGTTGCTATGGTAACGGAAAAATTGTGCACCTCACCGGTAGGGGACTCGTATTGCGTGCAAAACTAGTAACTTGTTAAGAGAAGGTTTCATTGTATCTCATTTTGCAATGAATAACTCGTGAAAACATCCCGACATAATTGTAAAAGAGTTATGCCCCTTTATGTAGTTCCACGTAATACTGACCAGATCTTCAATAATTGAACTGTGTTGATACAAAGCAACCTCTCATTTCAATCACATGTAAATGGAAGCCTAGTGTCACCATCAGGTCGTCTCGGTCACAACACGAGGTAAAACATGCGTGTTTACCTTGTTATGAAACCAAATATATGCGTGTAATGTCCAATTACCCATCGCCGCTCTGGATTCGACTCCCGGCAGGGTTACGCAGATAGACTTCCAGCTGGCTTATGGTAGGTTTATGTATCTACCCAGGTGCCCGGGATGAAATTACCAGCTGTCGCTATGTAACAAATACTGTCGCAGCGACGGTTAATAAATCAACAATAATTAATATAATATTCATAAAAGTAATAAGCTTGTATGGAAGATATGTTGTTGTCTTCCAGTGATAAGTGATAGCATTTTATGGATAATTCAGGCGTCAGGGTAATTAATGTCTCCGCGTGTTGTGTCACTTCAATTGTATGTAAGTTCAGCAGTATACTTTGTAATGCAAAATCTTTTTTAAAAAATACACATGCGTGTGTTTTGTTGGGATAGGGTCATTGTGACAATATTTCAGCCATTTTAACACTTCAAGAGGAAGTGCGGTAGGTTGGTGGTTCTACTCGGAAGCCTCCGTTCATTCGGGATCTTCCTACACCTCTAATTAGCTGGACGTCGCTGTCACAGTACCCTTAACTCACAATAGGCAAAAAGACATAAGTGTCTCGATAGCTCAGTGGTAGAGCGCAGGAACGGTAGTCCTGAGGCCCTTGGTTCGAGTCCCGGTCGAGCCATGATTTTTTCACCACCTGTTAGATTTGGCGCCCATCGTAAATAACCTACTGTTTGATATGGCTACTGCTTCGGCACCTCAAGAACTTTTCACAATGTTCTTTGTCTCAAAGAATTCGGGACGAATTCTAAATTTGGAGGGGAATATGTAGCCGGGTACATGTATTTGGTGATAAATCAATAGGAAATAAGACCCGAGTGTCTCGATAGCTCAGTGGTAGAGCACAGGAACGGTGGTCCTGAGGCCCTGGGTTCGAGTCCCGGTCGAACCATGATTTTTTCACCACCTGTTACATTTGGCGCCCAACGTAAATAACCTACTGTTTGATATGGCTACTGCTTCGGCACCTCAAGAACTTTTCACAATGTTCTTTGTCTCAAAGACTTCGGGACGAATTCTAAAATGGAGGGGGATAATGTCACAGTACTAAAAAAAAGTGGAATGTCACGGCTAATGATCGAAGCTTCCGAGCCCAAAGCATTGATTATAAATATCTCTTGATTTCTGCGATACGGACAGTTCCCATGACCTCTCATATTATGGCGTTCGCGTGTTCCTTTACATAAAGCGTCCGCCTCGGGAGCGGGAGGTCGTAGGTTCGATCCCCGACCGTGAAATATCGGAGTCGTAAAAAATGGTACTGGTATAGCTCCCTTGTTTGGCACTCAGTGTAACTATAAGGGTAGTTCCTGGACAGGTTGGCCCGGTGTCAGAATAATGTGACTAGGTGTGGTATCGTGCCACATGTCTACGGTGTGATACTGCAGTGTGTAGTCACTATATCTGTTTTAAGTAGACATTGTCTCCAAATGACTGAAATGCTATCGCCCAGTCATATCTTTTCCCGCTATTTAAAATCTTTGTTTTTTCCAGAGCAAAATAGTTTAATCGAGTTTGTAAAACTTTCTTTATATTAGCGTTGTGATTTACTAGAGATCAGAAAGTTATGATATCATTGCACGTAAACTTTCTGGAATATGAACAAAACAGATATTTGATTAGAAAATACCGAGCACCCAAAGGTCATCAAAATCACGTGATTAGATCGAGGTGGACATTCACCTCTTCGTCTGTACCTTTTAATCGTTTATGCAAATGCCCGGATGTACTTAACTGGCAAAGAATGTTTAACTGTTCGAAATTGAACATACTTTACAGAATACGAAATTCAAATTTGTTACGCCAAGCAAGGAGTAATAAACGAGATATTGTGTGTCCTCAAAAAGAAGTAAAAGTGGAAATTGGGACACTATTTTTGTAAACGTTATTATACATTTTAGATCATAATAAACGACAATAAATATCATTTGAGTTAGTCATTTATTGTAATAGCCATTTTATTGTTAATGTAATAGTTGTTAATATCCTCATATATGATGGCATAGGGTATGCGGTTTATTTTTTACGACGTCATTTCCATCATTTGAGGAAGTTCAAACATCGCGTGTCGATATTTGTAACAAAGATGCCTGCTGCACACACCAAGGTCACGTGATTCTACCGGCACGTGATCCAGTGATAGTTAGGGTTTTACTTTGAAGTCGTTTCAAACTACTCAGTTAGATGCATACCAAGTAAAATAAGTACGTAACTGCAGGTCTAGATTACCGGTCACAGTTGCCGGGTTACCGAGTGGGAGTCAAGATATTGTTGCTGTAGATCATGAGGTCGTGGTTTCGATTCCCCGTGTGGGGTCAAAAGGTCGTAGAGGCTTCGAACCCCCGTTTGGGATTAGGAGGTCGTGGCTTCGACCCTCCGCTGCTAAATACCAAAGAAATACCGGTGTAGCTTATCTACTCGTTTATACGAATAGTTCCAGACCTGATTCATCCGGTCCCCAGTTCTCGATTAAAAAAAAAAACGGAGGCTCATATGCCCGGACAAATGCTATGAGACAGGAAGTTTCAAAAGAACTTAAATGTTATATAGACTGGGTAAAAAAAAGTATTCTCTAAACCTGGTTTTCATTCACAGATCTTAAGATTACGTAGGTGTATATATGGCGTGTAATAAGTCCATAGCAAAAGATGCTTTTTATCTGAGACACTATGCATTGTACACGATGACAGCCAAATGGCATATCAGATAAATTGTTAACACTATTCTGACCTTGATCTTCTGGTGAACGAGCCTTTAAACAAAAGCTTTCGTATTTATCCCAACAATGAATCCAGCTAGGATTAGCATCTCAATGCTTATTTGCATAGAATTTGGGGATAATCTTATTCCTATTCAATGTATAGGGAGCCAAGTTCGGGTCATTGTAGTGAGGACGTCCTAACAATCCGGTATTTATGATGCCGCAGCACGCCCGTGCTATAAAATCAGGGCCATTAGCCGTACCGATAGCCGAGCAGTTTTTCAGTAAGCCGCTCTTCACTGTATTGTTAGATCATTAATTTAAATCTGTCGTGTCTATCAGAACGTGGGATTTCTCGGGTAAACGCTACTTTACAGTGCGCTCATACAATAGAGTCGTGGGATAAATAAATGATCAAAAGGAGTTTTGACACTTTAATGACAACAAAAACACTGACCAAAATTTTCCTGGCTTTATTTATTTTTATTTATTATCTTTTCATTTTTTGTGTATTTCTAAGGATAACATATTCTTATAACATACTCATTCTTTTTGATGTTCCGTGGCTCTCAATAAATGGGGGGAAATCCCCCTCTCCTGTAATTTGGCAAACATTTCAAAAGTGAAAGATTTATTTATTATACGACACTATATTTTGTCAAATTTCATCTTATTTATCACAGAGTGAAGCCAAATAGGTATAGTTGCAGACTTCCGTTTAGCCCCTCATCGTTCGTAGGTTCGAGTCCAAGTCAATACACTCGGAATTTTCTCTTGAAAAAGACTTCCGGCTGTTTTGTGGCATTCCTCTGCGTTGGCTTTCTGTTATACGGAGTTCAGCTGATTTGTTTTTATCATTTTTTATTCATTAGGTTTAACGTTTCGCCGACAGTCTACTTGGGACAGATATAGTGCTGCCAGAATGCAAATGACACGCCGTAGACATGTAAAATGATACCACACCCTGACGACGGGCCAAGCAGTTTTGGAACTGCCTTTTTATGCTGAGCAAAAGGGTTTTCGCGATTTCTTTTATGTCTCATATTTATTATAATACAAGTGGTCCAACTCAAAAGAGCAATTTTTCAAAGTAATATGCTAACATAATTTATATGGTATAATAATTATAAGTTAATTATCAAACTACTTAGACTAAAAAGCAAATACATTTTGAGTGACCAAAATCCACACAATATTGATTTAGCCGTAAAATAAAGAAAAAATCATTTACAAGAAATTTCCCTTGTAAAACTCAATTCACGTGTAATGTTGTACACAAGTGAGACTCCAGTTCAATGCAGAATAATAAGTTTCAACACTATTCACATGTTCGGTATGTATGAATTGAAATACACCATTAAAACTGGCGAAAGTTACCCAGCGATAAAGATTTTTACGTTTCTTCCACCATTTAAAGCCTAATAACGCCGGTTATAAAGAGCAATTTCATTGGTGGGAACCATTAAGATAGCCAATGAAATAGTTCGTAACAAAATAACTGCAAACGCAGAAGATGGCGATTTCGACAAGTTTCGAATAACTGTACGAAAATCGAAGAATTCTGCCCTGTTTGAGAATGAAATTGTAAGAAATGTATATGAAATGTAAATAGTTTATTCTGCTCTAATGATTCATAACGTTTAGTTTTCGTTGTTATGTTAATAGAAGTACTTTTACACGCGTAGTTCCGCTTTGCGAACCCGTGTAAGAATTGATTGCTCTGTTTAAGTTGGACCCCTTGAATTATAATATTATGAAATTTTAAAACAAAATCGAGAGAAAACCCCTTTGTGCTGAGCGCCAGGCAAGAAACCTATACCAGTACCATTTTTTACGACTTAAGTATGATGTTCCATTTTTTACGACTTAAGAATGATCGAACCTACGACTTTCCGGTTCCGAAGCTGACGCTCTTACCACTCGGCTACCTGGACCAATGGTCAGCTGGTAATACTGTGTTTAAGACACGAATATAAATCAGTTTTGGTTGTGGCATGTTTTAAATGTGCAAATTTATAGCCTTATCTCCATCAAGAAGGCCCGGCTCCGTGTTCACAAAACAAAGTTTAAATTAATTTTTCCTTCAATCTCAAATATAATACATTAATTGATTTCTCCATTGTAACTTGAGACTAACATTAATATTGAGGGAATTTTCACAACGCCATTTTTTGTGCGTTTAGGATAAGATATATCTGTGTCTGTTTTCCTGTCCCTGTTTTTTTTCTCCGATTTGTACATGTCAGGGAGCCTTCCACGTGACTTTTGGTGGGTCTTTTAGCATTTGGGATTTTCTTCGTATAGGATAGAGTCTATTAAGGCATTTCTACAGGCAATAAAAGACCGAAACGAGCATAGGCTTCTATTAATTTCAGTAACGCCTTAAAAGATTCTATTCGACTTAAAAATTATCCTACATTTGTGGAACACTGGATTTTGTCATATATAGTGAACTGTTTTTACATGGTAAAATAGAGAGGTGTTCTACTGAAATAAATCGCTGATAAATTTGAATTTTCAGATCTTCTGAATGGCTACAATTTTAGGGTGGCTTCTAAGACGTGTTGTTAGCTGGAATGTGGACGATGGTTAGCTACAAAATAACATTAGCAGTCAGCCTAAATTTTTTTGCCAATCAGAAGCTCTGAAAATTAAAATCTACAGCGATTTGTTTCAATAGAACACAAATCTATATTAATTTTATTTTACCATGTGCAAAGTAGATCGATATATTTGACAAGATGTTTTTTTTTATTGTAAATAAAGGCCACCGGCCCACAAAACAGCAATTCATGATATAAATTAAAAAAAGTACAGAGTTGCGATTTTCAAATCATCTTTTAACATGACAATGAAATGTTTACAACAGGAAAAGACTCAAGCAAACTATTTAAGTGTAAATGAAGTATATACTTAAGTACTTTGCTATGATTAACAATAACAAGTCATGAGCAGACAAAATCAAGTGTTTCATAAATTTAGGATGGTTTTTAATTCGGATAGAATCTACTAAGACATCTTTTCAGACAATGGAAGCCTACGTTCGCTTCGGTCTTCTATAGTCTCTAGAAATGTCTTAAGAGACTATATACATATACCTCAGAACATGGAGATGTTACTTATTATTTTCACTTATAAACTGCTAAGCTAAGCCTTTGTGTCATGGATGGGTCCACACCGAATGTACCATTAATTTTAAATTTATGCTCAATTCTAAACATAAACAATATATTAATGACACATTAATCATATATATTGGATTGCGACTTCACGACCGTGATTTATTCATGTAAATTATGCCTTTATTTCTGAAGAGACGGTGGTAAAGTGCACGTCTCAATATTTTACATAAACAAACTTTATTATTATAATAGTGCAGTTGATCACATTATGTAGGCGTGGGAAACAGCTATTCCATTGCACTATATTCCCAATATTCCCACCTTTATGTTGATGAGTGCATGTATTCGTGAAACGTACTAGACCATTTAAACATTAAACCTGTTTTTTTTTTTTTTTTTTTTTAAATCGAGAACTGAAGACCGGGTGAGTCAGGTCTGGAACTATTCTTATAAACACAATTTTGGTACCACGGGAGATATCACTATCAAAATTAAAACCTAACATTGTTGTTTATACTTATTTGTGTTTAATTCTTGCATATTGTGTAAATGCCATGTATATATTTTATTGAAATTAATTTTTTTAAAGACACTTATTTGAAACTTGTTCAAATAAATGTATACGTAATTCCGGTAAAGCTGTCTGTAGTCTTAATTAAAAAAAATGCAAATATGCATTATAATAGATGCCTTAAAAAGTTGTTATTTAAAACTGTGCGAAAAGATTTCTATTTCTCACAATTTGATATACGCGTCATTAATCTTTTTCTTTAAAATTGTATTTAGTGTTTAACCACCCATCACCGAGCACGGGGAAAACTTGCATGAACAAAACTACTGCACGTGGCATAGCTTATCATAGTGGTTATAGCCGCTGACTCTTCCTCACCCCTGTAGGTTCGAGCCCTGATCTGACCTCACCGATACATGTAAGGAAGATTCCTAGCTGTATTATCATGAGAAGTCCGGTGATTCTGCCCGGGTGCATCTGTGCTTTCGAGGTCTGCCCCTATCTGCAATTGGCCGGATGTACTGCCACGGCGACTGTAAACTCAATAAATCATTTCACCAGAGGATCGGCAATTCCCAGTATAATTCGCTGATTTAAATTGACCAATCAGTCACTAGGGGGAAATCTCAAATGTATGTTAAGGTAAAGTCCCTGTAATGGTTCCGCTACATCTTGGACCACTTAGCATCTACCAAGATAACCAGGGTACTCTAATGAAACATTAGGAAACCTTGGTTATCTTCGTGAAAAGTCATGAGGTCCGAAATGTAGCGGAACCATTACAGGAGGGACTTTATTTCCCATTGAACAATTTGTGAAATTTTACACCAGCATGTAGATTAGGTATTTTGGAGGTGCTCGTTGATTTACATAGGTTTACATCATATTTTGGAGTGAAATGGTCTATATGGTCCAAAAAATCGGAATGAACTACAAAAATAACTTAAAAAATAAAAACATCCGACGTTGATTATCTGTGAAGAGTTTCGTTATAGAAAGTCAAAATAAGCATGGATGAAAACGTACCCTTTATTAACCTTTCATATGGACAATAATATACATCTATACGGATATTTAGAACATTCGTCAAAGTGCATCTAAGAAACAACTACATAGTATATAATAATAAAAATTATGTTTATCAAATAAATATTAATTTACACAAGATATATTCTTTAAAAAAATGTGAATAGGTAGCATATATTTCAGTTAGTTTTTGTCTAAGATGACAAAAGTATGTTACTTTTTTCCCCGTAATAATATGAATATCTACCAATGAAAATCGTTCAAAATTTCATTCGGGATTGCTTTTCGAGTTCGTCATCATCCTTAAATCAAACGCAAGGCTAGACAACTACGCCAAAAAAGACAGTTTCTTTTTATTTTTTAAGAAGTTATGGCTCGTCAGATGGAATATTCCCTGTGTGTTTGTGTGTGTATGTATTTTCTGTTTTCAGCAAGTTTGATAAAGAATCTGTAGAATTATCAACGTTCTTCTTCTCTGTATCTAGTAGTTTTATCATTTTTCATTTTTAAAATCAGGCCACAAGTCTTATCCATCTTAGTTATTGCCTTTCACTAGGTGTCTCTTTTTTTTTTTATAAAAAAATATATGTGATAATATCACATAAAAAATCACTAATTCTATTATGGTCACAATCACGTGTTTCATTGCATGTCTTGCTTAAGAGCACGTGGTCATAAACGTGGGATGACTAACAATACAGATAATAAATAAAAATTGAAAATGTTGGTTTAGATTTTTCTCTGATTTATACAGGTTTATAGAGATTGATAAATAAGACTATCTAAATTATTCGCAAGTTTGTCTGTATATGCCCTTCAAGATCAAGTATATAACGATGAAAGGTAAAGAAAAGTTCATGCTTTATTTGGCAGTCGAATGCTGATATAAACGGTAAATAACATGAACAAATATTCCTGGATCGTTTTTGAACATTCCATTGTGACAGAATATACTATATTTGTAAATATAATTTTCTTACTTTCTGTGTGTATAAGGGAAATCAAATTTACTTTTAATTATGGGTAACTTTATATGGTGTTTATAGTGCGCGGTCAAGTCTTGTTCTATATTTGGATAAGCAGACGAAAAAGTTCAAAAACGTCTGCTTTAGCCGAAGTCGTCTTCGGACAATGGTGTCAACAGAAAGTCCAAAAATATGTCACTGAATAAAATCTGTGAGGAACAGATTATTTAACTCTAGATAAGGGGAGAATTTGGGTATTTATCCTTTAAAAAATTGACAAATGCTATTTTCTTTTTCAAAATGTGAGAGCGAAAATACCATTTCATTATAGGATCTTTTGTATGTTTAAATAACATTGTTTCTTACTTGACCTTATATTACCAATAAATACCCCTTTGTATTTCTCTTTCTAAAATAATTGACGGAGTAAAAAAATCTGGTGTGGAGCTCTGAAAGAGTACACTATTTTTACCTTTCATTGTTCTCTACCTGAAGTTTATTATCGTTGAAATATAAAGAATTGACCTTATATAGAACAAAAACAATCGGAATGCGTGTGCTTGCGCGTGCTTGCGCCCTGCGTGAGTGTGTACTATTGAAAATGGCAAATCGAGATTTCCCTTCAACTAACATATCTAAATAAAGACAAACATGAATTCAATTACTGAACTGTAAATTCCACAGAGCACTTCGTTTATGCACGTATAAAAATGAGAACACAAGAATGCAAGAGCTAACAGGCTTACAGTCTCATTTTTTTTTTATTTTTTTTTTTTTTTTTGTAAATAACTGTCTTGTCAATGTTTTTATGAAACATCCCCGTGTTATGAATATTTAAAAAGAAAGAAAAGAGAAGATCAAAAGAGCTTTACCTTAATAAGATGAATTATTTTGATAGTGAGAAAACAGGGAATCGTATGTAAACTTCAACAAAACACAAAATGCTAAAATAACACCAAGGCGGTGTACACGCTAATTCGACCCCCACCCCTTTCCGTTTTTTTTTTAATTTTACAGGCAATTCTCCTCTATCTTTCATGTTTCTCTTAAAATTCATTTAACCCTTTTACATAGACGTGCCCGGTGGACGAATTGAAAGGGCGTCCTTCCCGTAACCAGAGGGTCGTAGGTTCAATCCAAAGTGGTTAAAATGGTACTGGCGTATCTTCTTTGTGCTCGGTGCTCAGCATTACTGGCGTATCTACTTTGTGCTTGGTGCTCAGCATTACTGGCGTATCTACTTTGTGCTTGGTGCTCAGCATTACTGGCGTATCTTCTTTGTGCTGGTGCTCAGCATTACTGACGTATCTTCTTTGTGCTTGGTGCTGAGCATTACTGGCGTATCATCTTTGTGCTTGGTGCTCAGCATTACTGGCGTATCTTCTTTGTGCTCGGTGCTCAGCATTACTGGCGTATCTTCTTTGTGCTTGGTGCTCAGCATTACTGGCGTATCTTCTTTGTGCTTGGTGCTCAGCATTACTGGCGTATCTTCTTTGTGCTTGGTGCTCAGCATTACTGGCGTATCTTCTTTGTGCTTGGTGCTCAGCATTACTGGCGTATCTTCTTTGTGCTTGGTGCTGAGCATTACTGGCGTATCATCTTTGTGCACTGTGCTCAGCATTACTGGCGTATCTTCTTAGTGCTTGGTGCTCAGCATTACTGGCGTATCATCTTTGTGCTTGGTGCTGAGCATTACTGGCGTATCATCTTTGTGCTTGGTGCTCAGCATTACTGGCGTATCTTCTTTGTGCTTGGTGCTCAGCATTACTGGCGTATCTTCTTTGTGCTCGGTGCTCAGCATTACTGGCGTATCTTCTTTGTGCTCAGTGCTCAGCATTACTGACGTATCTTCTTTGTGCTTGGTTACTTTTTTTTGTGCTTGGCTAGCTAAACTTAGTTCAAGTCCAAAAATATTGAAAATTGTACTCATTGACAAACTCAAACTTAAGCACGATTATCATGCTCAACTTAGTTTGAACGATGATTGTTGTCCAAAACGTATCTTAAGCACATTCTCAGATAAGAAAACTCAGTTTTGTTTGAATACTCTGTAATACTTGCACATTAACTTTAGCAAGATTTCTGAATGAAATTTACTTTTCAAGGACATCGCTCAAATATCATACTCAGACTTGAACTCAAATTTGGGCAGATATTTTAGTTTTATACCAGTATAAGCCTTAGATTCGACTATACGGGGTCTGGACTTGCTGGTACGAATCAGGTATGGTCACATACCACTTGTCCAAGGCGAGATATATGTCTCACGATATACAAAAAATATCCGAAATGACTGAAATATACTGTTTGTTTGTTGGGTTAATGTCCCGCCGACAATATTTCAGTCATTTGGAGACGATGTCTGCTTGAGACAGATACTGCCACACTGTAGCATGACGTCGTAGACACGTAGCATGATACCCCACCCAGTCACATTATCCAGACACCGTGCCAACCAGTCCTGGATCGGTGCTGAGCACCAAACAAGGGAGCTATACCAGTACCATTTTTACGACTATGGTATGTCGCGACCGGGGATCGAACCCACGACTTCCCGCTCGCGAGGCGGTCGCTCTAACCACTCGAATACCGGGGAGTGTGAAATATACTGTCTGTGGCACATTAAACCTAAGCAAACATCAAAAACCTTTTTTTCTGAGACAAAGTATGAAATCCCAACACCATTTTTGCTTATAATTGGATATATGTAGGGAAGTGTCATTGCATGACATGTGGCAATTGGGAAATGAAGACCACAACACATATGTTAGGCCAATAATAATTAGAAACTCATTTTGTAGTAGATATAATTGAATTCTTTGCATTCAAGTATTCTCTTATGTCTAATTTTTGTAATTTTCATATTCATGTGAATACGAGAATTTATAAAATAGGTGTGATTTAAATACTTTTCCATATTTATCCTTAGGCTAGTTGATTGAAAAAAATATGGATAAAAAATAATTCATAAAATATAGAAGAAGATAGATCACGTATTATATATAATGCACTATGGTTTTAAAAAACAACCCAATTACCTAACGTAAAGAGAATATTCAATGAAACACCTGGGGTTTGAATTTTAAAATATGATTGATCTAAACCGCCATTGTTTGCTGTGACACGTCAAGGTCCTTGTCTGTAGTAAACAGCCTAATGGAGAGAAAGCGCGTCATTTTTTCACAATTTGGTTGTTGTTGTTGTTGTTGTTGTTGTTGTTGTTGTCAGTCATATAACAACGTCCATCTTCTTACAGGTGGAAGACCCCCAAATGCATAGAGAAGAACACCTAACAACCAACCAGCTGATAGGCTTCATTCCAATCCAAAATTATGTGTTAAGGCAGCGGCCAAAGAGGCCCCTTATTGGGTGTGATATAAATGTAGAGAGAAATCAAATTTCCCAATTAATTTATTATATCATATTTTTGTATGACTATTGCTTAGCATACATTTACTATC
>CM037788.1:4400385-4450385 GCA_021229015.1 Solen grandis
TTACTGATGATGATAACGACGACGATTCAGTGAAACTAATTGAAAGGCAGTTATGATATATTCCCACACACCTGCAATCCTTTTTTTCTTTTTTATTTCTTGTGTGTCAAAGAGTGCAGTAAAATAGAGATTTCCCCTTCCTCCCTAAGTGATTTTCTGATTATTATCAACACCATAGTAAGTTCGTGCCTATTGTTTTAAATTACATTTTTACCCATTTAAAATATTAACATTAACTCTGTACCGTGCGACATCACCTCCAGCGACTCTACCTTTAGCAGAATTATTACAATCATTATATAAAAATAATTGGTAGACAGGTTAATTAGATTTTATCATCGAATAAAACTTAAGCAGAGTGAATAAACAGTAATAGGAACGGTCTGTTCGTAAGTGACTCTCGCTAAAAAAAATACGATTTTGTGCAAAGCACTGGGAGCACAGACTGACTAAAAGGAAGTGATCACATCCGATTTCACAGGTGTCAAAGATATTATCAGATCATGGCGTACGATTGAATTACTTCAGAGTATTGTTCAATGAATTGCACTAGGCCTGTTGATAATTTAATGATTTTATATGGAGGATTTTTGTTCGTTTACGTGGAAGATGCAATTTTATTTCATTGAGTGAATTTCGAATCAAAATTGTATTCTTTCGAGTGGTGTAACCACTCGTGTGAGGAATACAATTTTTTAAGTTCATTTCCGAGACAAAATTAAATATTGCATGTGTCTCAAAAGAAAAAAAAATGTTGAAATAGAAATTATGATATATACATGTACGTGATTTATTTTTTTATTTATTTTCTCGACTGTGCAACGTACAGTTCTGGCCTAAGCATTCATTTTGTACATTAATAATAAAACTGTCAGGAAACAGCTGCGGTTTTATGCTGCTTTTTTATATTTTCTACACAGATAACTGAATTAACTTGACAATTGATTAGTTTTCTTGTTTTGATTTTAACGTCACTAAGTGAAATGATTTGCTGAATACGTCGCCACTTTGTTATTATCTACATGTGTCAGATGAAACATCAGGGCAATCTTGTTGACATCATCATAATCATCATCATCTGTACCAGCCTACGACTTGACAGCTGTGGTTTCAGATCCGGGATAAATAAGGATGTTTTAAAGGCCGATGATACAATTTTCATGAAAAAGCAAAAATATAAAATAACATTGACATATTGCAGACCAATACAAATGGTACATAATGCGCAAATATCTGCTGCAAAATAAAAGTTAAACGCACATTAATAATATTGATCAAATTATGCAATTTAGTAGTTTGGATGAATGTCAAAATACTATCATTGTTTGCATTTTGCATTAGCGAGTATTCCCGAAGACGGTCTGTAATCGTTGGTAATTGAATTTACATCAGGGTCGCCGAATTACAATTTATTTATCTGTTACGAAGTCACTTTAAACACTCGTGATTCGTTAACGAGACATACGGAAGGTCTTTGGAGGATATCAATAATATTACGAAGATATGCGTAATATACAAACTCAATATTTTTGTGAACAACTGAATGGGCTTAAGTAAAATACATGTATTTATTCTTATTAATACATAATAATACTGTTGTCGTCAACGAGTATGTATAGATAACATATTTTAATAAATCTGTAGCACATATTTTGCTTTTCTATCTGAATAATATATACTGCTTTGGAAAGAACAATGTGCCTTTAAAAGAAAAGATAACAATCTCCGACCACAGGTAAGGGCTAAACATACTAAGACATGGCTCATTTTGTTCCGAATGTGACTCATCCTTGTCTGAGTCAGAGATGTTGCGCATTGACAGTTTTCAGTTTGCAGCAAAATGGAACTTTGCTGTACCAGTTGTCAACGAAATCGAGCAATTAATGACATCTTTATTGAAAAGGACATCAGATATGTGTGCTCATGAGATGTACTTAGAATATCATGACTTATGCTGACTAAATAAAGTTTAATTGATGATTATAAATCACTTCAATTTCAAGATGCATATTTTTTATCATTATTTAAGTAGGGCATCGTGATGTGCATTAGAGCACGCTTATGAGTAATTGCATGTATGCCTTTACTTAAAATCTTTAAAAGCGCAACTTTTATGCTATACCCATTTTCGCCCAGTGCTGCGCTTAAATTGTAAAAATGACTTTATATGTACTAGCTTAAAACTCGACCACCCTCAAATTAATAAATCGGCTTATGCACTCACCCGATATCACGTGTTTTTCAGCACGTGTTTACATAAAAATATAGTTACGATGTGCTATGAAACATACACCAGGTTGATGGTTTTTAAAGATCAGTCTTACAATTGGAGCGCGTTTTTAAAGTCTATTCATCTGAGTACCAGAGGTGGATTTACCAGGTGGAAGCTCCGGTTTAAAAATTATTGGGAAACAAAATTAGTATTGAATGATCAACAGTTTGGTAAAATATAAAATACTCATGTATAACAACTATGTTTGCCTAAGCAATTGGTAGGAATATGCGGGATGGAGGGGGGGGGGGTCGCCGAGTCGTTGATTATCCGAATCCTTTCGCCTACTGAACCCCCAGTTATAAATTGCTAGATCCGCAACAGAGAACTAATCACCCAAATGTGGTCATACACCCGCAAGTGTTTGCTTTGTCCGCTTGTGGTCAGATGACGCATATGTCACACGTCCAAAACCATGACAAAGCGATGACCAGTTTAGATGCCGCTACGCCTTTCACGCATATGAGGTTTGCACTTTAAACAAATTGCGACATATCTGTGTTGATATATGAAACATAGCAGAAATGTATGTAAAAAATATTCATCATGGAAATACGTCTTGTTTGGTGGCAAATATTCCCCTAAAATACCAATAGTTTACTACATAAAAAGAACTGCATATCATTTTAGTCATACAATGCCCGTAAAATATTTCGGAAAGGTGTAATTTGAATTAACTATAGTGTAGCGGGTAAGAGTCCTTGCTTTTTACTTTATTTATTGAAGCCTTCACTCGTTAGCTAGACATTTTGAAGAAATAAGTGGAGCTATTGCTAGTGACCTCTTGTCGTAAGGTTTTCGTTCAGGTTCATTTCTCTTAAACTATATAACATATTCACTTAAAATTTAGTATACGTGTTCACTTTAAAAAAGGGTCGTAACCCATTTCAAAAGGGAGTGCAACCCTAAAATCATTTTGGCACAGTTATGTCCCTTTTTGACATAGAACTTTTGGGGATTTTTTTTGTTTTGTTTTTTTTGTTGTTGTTGTTGAAGTAAATTTCTCAGAAACAGTCACTTCAAACCAAGAATACTTGGCAACTATCAAAATAGGAACCCATTTCAAAGGGCATGTAGCCTAAACATCATCTGGCACAGTCATGACCCTTTTTTCGAGAATTTTATTGATTGTCCCCCCCCCTCCCAACACACACACACACACACACACACACACACACACACACAGACTCACGTTTAAAATACTCACTTAAAACTTTGATTACTTATTCAATTTCAAACAGGGAAACCGTTTTAAGTTTTTTGTTAAATTCATTAATACTCAAACCTGTCGACATATTGTAATTTTGCTGAACAGGACCTGATGTATCGATTGAATCAATTAAACAGAAAAGTTGGTTACAAACATGTTTGTGGCCTGCTGAGTTAAACACTTACTTGAACCTGAAATTCTGCATCCCATCATCTACATCACACCACCAAGGTGATCGTCCTGTGACGGAATTACCCGAGGCTTTCCGACTGGCTTTCCTGCTACTCTGGGTAATCTGTCGGTCAGTTCGCAGCGGCACGGGGATCGTTAGATCAAAGATCAAAGCGCCGGCTTGTTCCCTCGCCACATGTACAATCCGCTTATATAGTTCAGTGTTACGAATTAATTAATCTTACACGTCACTATACTTACCTCCTGTTTTCCCTACACACAACTGTTATTTTGGTATTAGGACCTTTATCTCTTAAGTAAATTTAGCTAGAAATAGTTTTATAGCTGGCATAAGCGGCTTTCCTGTTTGAATAGTATCAACACATTTTATTTCAGGTGTTTGTTGACTATCACAAATACTATTTTTCCGAGTAGATCTACACGAAAAGTACACGAATGCCACATCTACGTTATTAAAAATATTTTTCTATAACAATTGTACAATCGGAATTCTGATTAAATTTATTAACGTATTTATGAGTCTACACTCATGATATATGAAATAAAACATGTTTATACTATACTAGTATATGCCCGATAGGGCGGGGAATTGACATCATCCCCTTTTTTCCGTATACAATTCGATATTACCGTAGCTGTGATCAATAATATGCATAAAACTTCTCATTAGATGTTAAGCTTGCACTCAGCAACAAGCCAGCTGCAGGATTAATTAAAATGGGACACATTCAGCCTTCCAAAGATGTTATTTCCATTGTACATTTAACTTCAATTTTACAGCATCTGGGTCTTGCAGTCGACTTAGGCTCCAGAGTGACTTGATTGCGATCGACATCCTTGAATTGCCTGTAAACACGATCAGTAAGTGGTACAACATCATTAGCGGATAGAGATCATAGCGAGCATAGATCAAAACAGAGGTTCAAAAACAAAATCCGGATCTCGAGATGCTTTTTGTTGTTTGTTTGTTTGTTGTGGGGGTTTCATATTTTATATACTTTCCGTAATTCTTATACTTATCGAACACTTGAATATTTATAGCCGAATTTCACAAAAATACTTAGCGAACACTTGAATATTTATAGCCGAATTTCACAAAAATACTTAGCGAACACTTGAATATTTATAGCCGAATTTCACAAAAATACTTAGCGAACACTTGAATATTTGCCGAATTTACAAAAATACTTAGCCGAATTTCACAAAAATACTTAGCGAACACTTGAATATTTATAGCCGAATTTCACAAAAATACTTAGCGAACACTTGAATATTTATAGCCGAATTTCATCATTTTTTATTCTCTAATAAAAATACCTAAATATTCATTTCTTAGCAAATATGGTGGATTTCTAAGATTATAATGTACGTCAGCCTAGTCATACTTGGATATTTTGTATTAAATATTTTAGTACTTTTATTAGAGATACAGGAATTAAAATTCTCACATTAGTATTTAAATATATCTAGCGCTAATTAATGTTTATGAAATTCCAGCCTAAGTTTTCCTCCACATGTAATTAGCTGAATGTCGGACTTTCGAAGCGGCGTTCAACACCAGTTCAACAACAGAAAAATTGTGTTTTGCAAAATCAAATGTAACTATAAATGACCTAAATGTAACACAATGCCAATGCAGTTCATATTACAAATCAATCCGTTCCTGACCTCGTTTTCATCGTTTGCATCCGTGACCTAATTGTGTGTTCCCATCTCGGTCACCTGTCCATAAACCAATCAGCGGCCGAAAAAACAATTTCTTCACAGAGTGGCCTTTCTCCGTGTCAAATCTCCCATGTAACAGTATTTCATCACGCAGTGTTTCTTTTCACTTTTCATCCCGATATCTCTCCGGCCCAGAAACATTATTAGGTCACAAATAAAATTGTATTGTACACTCAACCGGAAAGATATCTTACGGTAATGTTGAAATATTTGTGAAAAGTACACCCTTTCCCATTGTGACGGGTCCTATCACAACATCTCCATCTTGCCTCACACACACTTTAGGGACCACACACAAATGGGTATCCGCAGCAGGAGGCTGTTTTGGTAGACATCTTACACCTTCTTACCTTTCATAACAACAGAAAATGATTGATATTTTGAAACTCGATCGTTTGCTGACATCGTTGCACATTGCCAGATGAACGAGCATCAAAAACTTAGTGATTCCAATAAGGTAACTCTATGTTATTGGAACGAAAGCATTTTGAATATTTTAAAGAAATGTGTTGAAATATACGAAAATCGCTATTTATCTTACATCATTCCAAACCGTGTAAAATTGTAAAATCCTATATCTGAAATATTTCAAACAAAACAGTTAATTAATAAGATGAAGGGATCAAAACTCTACTATCATGGGTACCTGGAGAACATAGTTGTAATTCGCTTCTCAGCAATGCGTCCCGGGTTCGATTCCTTGTCACGTATGTGAGAGGGATATAGCGGTGGTCCTTCCTAGACACGTGGGTTTTTCTGGGTTCTCCGGTTTCCTCCCACAATATTGACCACATACGCCGCCACCAGAGTCATTGAGAGTGATTAATATAAGCTGTGATTACTTTTTTCGTAATCGATGTAAAATAAATAAAGTTTAACTTAACTACAATGTACATTTTTATCATAATCTAGGAAAAGTAAAAGTAGCAACAAATTCTGTAAGAAATAACTGGTTTTTTACTATTTTAAAATTAAAATTACGTTGTGAATATCGGCCCCTTACGATAAGCACAATTTCAGCCCATCTATCTACAAATTTAAAGGATATATTTTAAAAGTTTGTTTGTGTGTTGACTGGGTTAAACGTCCCACTGACAGTATGTCAGTCATTTTGAGACTTTATTCACTTTTGACAGATACAGTGCGTAGACAAGTGACATGATCGCATTATCTTGATACTGGCCCATCCAGTCCTGGAAGTACCCATACATGCTGAGGACCAAGAAAAGAAGCTATACCAGTACCGGGTATATCTAAAGAGTGGAGGACAGCAATATATGAAATCGTTATGAAACATAAATCATATAGAACTATTTATATACGGGAAAAAGGAAACGGATAATGAACTGTTGTTATGTTGAAATGCTACATTAGGCCTATATGAGATCATGTCCGGTCGACCTGGATTGCCCCAGTAATGGTATTTCTGATCGACCGAAGTTGTCCCAACATAAACATTTTTCTAGGACACACCTACAACGAAATGTCGGTCAACTGGAACTATTTGAAATGACTGATATTATTGTTATTCTTGTGGGTATACACCTTGTAATTTAAACCCCGAGCCAGACTCTAATGATACGCATAAATTTCTTTCATATACAGTCAAACCTGTCTTAAGGGGTCAGACAAGGGAACAAGAGAAATTGGCCGTTTAACAAAAGTGGTTGCTAAATGCAGGTTAAACATATTTTCCTATTCGCCCCTTTTTATTTTAGAGGAACGTTTTGCAACCGTGATTACCCGAATGCCAGGGGGAAGAATAGGATCCGTATTAAAACATAGGGTCGGTCAAGTTTGTTGAAACAAGTATTTTTTATTACGCCTAAGCGAAGTATATACAGAAACTCATGCCCAATTTCGTTAGGGCCATCGCCTTTAAAGGAAATACTCTGAAACGCAAAAAACGATGACGAAAATGCGAAAACACGATCATGTAAAAGCGAAATCATGAAAGTACGATGATGAAAATGGAAAAGTACTATGACCAAAAACGCGAAATAACTATATGATGAAAACGCGAAAATTAATAAAATCCTGACTTTCAATTCCTTGATCATGGTTGTATACAACAATAACAAGCATGTGGGTGCAAAATGGTTAATTTTCATTAAGCAACTTTTGGATTAACGCATTTCTCCATTTGAATCGGTGCAAAATGTCTTTAAAAGTGATCTACTCATTGGGAATAAAAAAAAAAAAACTTTTAAATAGTCCAAACTGAAATTCATTTGACGCCGTTTGCAAATTATCAGGTCATTTTTTCTAAGTACCCATGGCTTTCGAGGCATCAAGCAGACGACAGTAACCGTGTCTTGTTTTCGAGGAGATAAGTTTGTAAATACTTAAGTATCAACATTTTGACCTAATGGCATGATGTTTCGTGATGAAAAGTGTTTTGGTCTCCAGCATGGCTTATGGCTTGAGACAGGGATCTAGCTGACTGGAAACTAAAGACGGGCTGAAGATTTTGTTGGCGTGTTGGGTTTCCCCACGTGGGTGACTGGGGTTGGCGGTTTGGCTCCCTGTGACATCTCAGACACTAGCTGAACTGATCAGATCATTTCCCTAGAGTGAACAATACAACGATTATGACATATTTTTATCACTTGAAATTGTCAAAAACGTGTATTTACGATGATTGTACAATAGTGAACACGGTGAGGAAAAATTGTAGATATAGCTCAAGAAATAACGACAAAACCAGTTTACGTAATTAAAATATTGAAATTCCATCACTTCAACTAGGAAAGATAAACCACAACTTCCGAAGGATGTTGATGTTAAACATAAACATGTCGTAGCGAATTTCCTTTGTGGCTGTTATTTATTTCACCATGCATGTGTCAAATCATTTTAAAGCAACATATTTTTAATTTGATATATCGATATTTTATATATGATTAAGATAGTGTTTCCGTTTCTATTTCACCGCATGGAGAAAAGTACATTAACAATATCAGAGCCCGAACAAGAAACAGGGTTCACAAAGTACAAAAATAGCAGAAATACCAATAGGAACAATCATAAACACAAAAACAACTTTAAATTCATTTTTAATTAAACGAGGCGCCGTTATGGTGCTCCTTTTAAAACTCCTTGAAATATATCCGATGTTTACAAATTAGTTGAAGCATATTTTGTTGCTACCTCGTACATATGTTGTTAAACATCTATATAATTAACCAAATGAGTACTGTTATCTACAACTTCTAGCCCATTTAAACTAGTCATGTTCTTTTCTTTACAAAACAAAAAAAAATCGTCTCAAATTATCCTATGCAGTCCAATCTGTCTTAAGCGGTCATTCAGGAGAACAATAGAAAGTGACCGCTTAAAAGAGGTGACCGCTAATTGAAGATTAAACATACAACAAAATGCAACAGTTTTTATATTAAAACTACCGCTAAATGCAGATTGCTCTCGTAATACAGGTGGCCGCTTACACAGTCTCAACGGTTGCATATTTAGGTATACTGCGACGTATCGTACCCCTGTTATACAAGTCGTGGATTTCTCGATATTATATCAACAATCTTGGAACTTAAGAGGGATACCATAAATGTTTAAGTTTAATTGTACCATTTGGCCCCCAATTCCAATAACAATGCTAACCTCTAAGTAATACTTATATTCTTAGCATGTTAGAAACGCTTTTACCATACTTATATTCTTATTCTTAACTTGTTAGAAACGCTTTTACCATACTTATATTCTTATTCTTAACTTGTTAGAAACGCTTTTACCATACTTATATTCTTATTCTTAACTTGTTAGAAACGCTTTTACCATACTTATATTCTTATTCTTAACTTGTTAGAAACGCTTTTACCATACTCTTTTACCATACTTATATTCTTATTCTTAACATGTTAGAAACGCTTTTACCATACTTATATTCTTATTCTTAACTTGTTAGAAACGCTTTTACCATACTTATATTCTTATTCTTAACTTGTTAGAAACGCTTTTACCATACTTATATTCTTATTCTTAACTTGTTAGAAACGCTTTTACCATACTTATATTCTTATTCTTAACTTGTTAGAAACGCTTTTACCATACTTATATTCTTATTCTTAACTTGTTAGAAACGCTTTTACCATACTTATATTCTTATTCTTAACTTGTTAGAAACGCTTTTACCATACTTATATTCTTATTCTTAACTTGTTAGAAACGCTTTTACCATACTTATATTCTTATTCATAACTTGTTAGAAACGCTTTTACCATCCCTGTTTTACAAAATGTTTTTTAAAATAACATGGTAAAGTTGGCATAAGTTAAAAATTAACAACTAACACTATTTGTTAAGAAATAAATTGTGTGTTTATTTTATCAGATACATGTTAATAATATTGTTAAAATTTCGCCCTAGAGTAATTAAGTATTACTTAGCATTTAGTGTGGTTAGTGGAATTTGAGTCTAGTTGCATGCCCTCAAATATGAAACACACACAGACACACATTTAATAGTGAGTTTCATATGCAATCTCAAAAGATGGCCATTATAGATTCAATGGGGAATTTGAGTTCAATATTGTAGTTCGAGCCTGGTATCAATAGCAAATTGGTTTGCTATCAATTGGCATTGATAAGTTACCACAAATATTCTTGTAGCCTAAATTAGAAAGCTATACATTGTATTAGCTAAACAGCTGAAATTCGGAACTAGAAGTCATGACACTTGCAAAACATTTTAAAATGACAAAACCGAAAGCGCAAAAAAGATAGGTCGAAATACTAGTACTTGTATAAAAACAAAATACTTTCTATGGGATGGTCCTTACGAAAGAGTGACCTTGGTGACTTTTACAATATCACAAACATGTAAAGACGATCGACTGCACCGCGGGACCTTATGGGGGACAAACTTTGAGCCCTGTTGATATCTCATATCGCATGATTCTTATGTACTTAGCGCCCGTTTCAGTTTTGTCCTTTTTGAACATAAGCACACGGATGCAGCCTCAATGTTAGTAGGATTTAATGGTATTTAACCAAATCACCTTGAAAGCGATAACTTTGTGACGTTGTCAATACGCTATTAGAAGAGACCACTTCACAGTAGCAACAACTCTGTTAACATTTCATTGGTAAGCGGATACGGCGTATTGTGGGGTTATACCATCGTCAGCGTGTTATAATATACCTGTGTTTTTCACCTCTGCTTGGCGGCTCGCATCTTTCTGTCTCCGTTTTCTTACGCCTGAACATGGCTTTTATTGTATTTAACTTGATAACTCATGGTCCTCTGTGACGAATTATTGCCGCGATATTCTTGAGTTACATCGATATTTACTTCTGGCACGAACTTTGATTCTTTAAAGAATCATTAAGATGTTTTTGATGCTATTTAGCACGTCACAAGCAGTTAAATATGTTTAGTCTATATTAAAAAGTACGCAAGTGCATCAAATAATGACATAATACATATATTTCATATCACAAAATTAATGCTTTAATGCTACAATATATTTTTAAGAAGGATAACTTTCTAAGACATTCATTGCATAGCCTACATTAAATTTATTCATTTTCAAAACATATATCAATAAATTCCAAAAAAAATTTTTTTGTTTGTTTGTTGGGTTTAACGTACCACCGACAGAATTTCAGTCATTTGGAGACGATGTCTATTTGAGACAGATATAGTGCTGCCACACTGCAGTATCACGCCGTTGACATGTGGCATGATACCACACCCAGTCACATTATCCTGACACCGGGCCAACCAGTCCTGCAACTACCCTTATATGCTGAGCGCCAAGCAAGGGAGCTATAACAGTACCATTTTTTACGACTTTGGTATGGCACGGCCGAGGATCGAACCCACCCGAGGCGGACGCTCTAACCACTCGGCCACCGGGGACGGTCCAATAAATATTAAAACAGAAAGTCTATAACTAAAAAACCCAAATGAAACAGCTTAGGTAATGTCAACCGATTTATAAATATCACTCTGATTTATGAATGAAAATAAAGATAATTTTGATTTTTGAACATATGAACAACATCAAAACCTGATTGCAAAACTTTGTTACTACATTTGAAGACCCAATACAATTATATTTACCTTAAAATACACGCGGCGAAGATAAAACCGATGAATATTTCTTACATAAGAGGATGCCCTGGGCATTTTTATCTCAATGGATTTTTACGATGTCAAGTAAATATGACACATATTGAAGATATCTTCTATTAAAGATAAAATATAATTAAATGTACAACCTAGAGTCATTGACCTTTCATGTGCATTATATAAAATAAGATACTGTTGGGCGATTATCGGAGCGTCATGCATTATTCGAGCTAACGTTATATTCATTATTCGAACTTTATATTCGAACTATATGCATTATTACTGTCACAGCGATCAATCATTCAATATGCATCATTCAAACTTTTTCTTTCGGCTTATTTGGATTTTTCGAGCCATATGCATTATCCGAACTATATGCATTATCCGAGCACCATGCATTATTCCAACTATATGCATTATTTGAACTTTATACTCAGGCTATATGCATTATTCGAACTATATGAATTATTTGAGCTATACGTGAAGAACTGATATGCTCGAGTATTTTCCGAATGTAAGAATACTGCACACCAGACGAAAGAATCATTGGGTACTGCTATGTGTAGGGAACGGTTTTCCACTTCTCACACACTATATCCCATTAAAATTGATAAAGAAATAAAATACTTTTAGCTGCTCTCTCTTCCGAATGGAGACAAACGTCAGCATAACATGGCGTTACGTACCATGTGGTATGACAACACTGAGAGAGAATTATCTCAGTATCCCCCCCCCACACACACACACACATACACACACTCACATCGGAATTTAGCAAGTTACTGAACACATACTCAGTTGAAAAAAAAAATGCATGCACTCAGGGTTCATTTCACCAGAGGATCGGCAATACCCGGAATAATTCGCTGATTTAAATTGACCAATCAGTGACTGTTGAAAATCTCAAGTGTATGTCCATTTTGAAGTGTGAAATTATACACTTCGAGAAGTGCTCGTTGACTTACGTGAGTTAATGTCTCATTTCTGAGTGAAATGTTCTAATATAAGGTATTATTTCTTACACAGGGAATATATCATATTGGCCAAACACTACTCTAGATGTTTTATGCCAAACATAATATATTTAGAAAGGACATTATACATTTAGCTTAAAATCCTGAGATCACACTTTTAATGACTTGAGGTGCTGATTTATATTTAAGTGGCAAAAATATTGACCTTGACATACATGTATATTACTTACTTCATGAAATATTCTTACTTTGTGGATTTTTGCATATATCATTTTATTTTAATTATGGCATAATGTATTAATGCTTTTCTATAAGGAAGTAAATCCTGTTTATCAACATTTATTATAAAAAAGAACATTAAAGATCCTATAAGAAATCCCAAAAATATTAAAAATGAACTAACTCACTACACACGGAGACAGGACATTAAGTAAAATAGAGAAATACAAACAGTTACCGCATTGGAACGGTCAGTCGGCAAAGGGACCAATGTGGTACCTTAACTAGGTTTCAAGGGACCTCAACATTTATTCATACTAACTCGAGCTAGACATCTAAAATGCTTTGTTCGAACTGATATATGAACAAATTTGCAGCTGTTTTGTGATGCGAAAACCAAATTAACAGTTTTTACAAGGAAAACAGCATGACCGCCATGTTTCATTTATCGGCGTCAAAGCCACCCAGCGGGTCTTTTTATATCCTCAGTCACCTTACTGGACACACAAATAGGTAGGGGATCTGGTATATTTATCACTTCTATGTATTTCTAAAATGTTTTTTGCACTCATTTGTGTTTGTTAGAGCTTAATTCAAATGTGTTTGTAGAAATTTCGAGGACAGCTCTTGAATTAGAGGGTTCTAGAAACAAAAAACAAAAAATGATAATACGAAATAAATGATTCGAGCAAAGCTATATTTGTAATTTTATTGTTATAATATTTACTGTAAACATTCAACAACTGTTGTAGCTGTCAATTTATATATATAGTTGAATTTATAATACTGTGAAATCATTAATTTTCGTGGGACACTAATTTTCGTCAATTTCGTGGTGGGTTTTATCCACGAATATTAATCCCCACGAAAACGTGTCTCTTATATAGACCTCACGTTTTCTAGAACATAGATCCACGAATAAATGTACCCACCGAAGTTCCTTAGGTACATAATCAGCGAAATTTAACGTCAACGAAAATGAATGATTTTACAGTAAAGGCAAAATTCAGAATTCAGATCTTAAATTGTTATATAGATACATTTACCTTAAGTAAAAAAAAGAAGAGTAAAAATAAGACGATGGGGTGTACATGTTTAGGATAAAATATATTGAAAATATGAAAAATTTCCTTTCTGATCATGGTCCATCAAGTGGTCGTGAGAATTTTATAGTAAATGCAAGCATTTATAGACTTAGAACAAAAGAACCTATTACTGGATGCTTGCATCTACACTGAAAATTTCTAAGCATTTGAAGGAACATGATTACATTTAGTGATGGATGCATTACCTGTAGGTGCAGTACATGTTGTATTTGTGTTTTCTATATATTCTACACATACAATCACGATAAACAAATCATCAGTTCTCGTTGTTTTGAATAAATTAACTAAATACTTAAACCTTCGTCCTCGGTTTCTCGGTTTTTCCATCATGATATTTTTTTATTTTTTTTTATTTTTTTTTTTGTCTTCTCAGCTATCAGCGTCCATGTGAAAATTGCAATAACATCATCAACGATGTTTATCTTCGGGTCAACATACGCGCAGATTTTGTCACCGTTGCATTAATTAAGTTTATTAGCGATATGTTCTGCAAATACAGACAGAGTCAGTGGGGATTTACTTTGTCGGCGTCATTTCCTTCACACTTATACAACGCGACAGAATGCCCGATATCTCGGAACACGTGTCAGAATCTCCAGTCTGAATGTGACAATGCGCGGTTGCCATGACGTCGGCGGAAGATGAGCATGCAAGATGATAGAGGTTTGTTTGCAGTGCAAGGCTTACATGCCGGCAGCGAGGAAAGGGTGTCGGTACCACTCCCTGATAGATACCCTTGTAATGAAGAGGCTGGCCTTTCTCAGAGCAACAGAACTGGCATAAAGTTCGGTTATTTTACTGCTAATCAGTTAAAGTGATACGATTCTTGATTATTAAAGGGAAGTTAATTGCATGATTTTTAATATATCTCTGTTAAATATTTACTTCTATGCCGAAATTCATTCTCCGTTCAAAACGAATGTATATGATGTTGTTTTTTTATTTTTATTTCCTGGTGTTGTTGACAAGTTTTGTTTCTCTTCAAAAACTTATTTTACTTCAACTAGTGTTCTACAGTTAACAGGTCACCCTACATTATTTCATGTAGCAACACCCATACAATGACATCAGGAGGAAGAACACGAGTGAACCCGAATGAAATAAACGACCTTCTGCAAATCACCTTAAATGCTTCCTGTGTGACAATCCAGGAAATGTCGCCCACAGCCGTGAGTCGAAAAAAGAAAGAAAGCAAATATCTAGAAACACTCGACCACGGAGCCTCATCCGCTTAAAAGTGAATGACCTAAGTTTTGTATAACATTTACAAAGCTAGAGAAACTTTAACATCAATGGAATCGCAAATAACTCATTACATAGCTTGATATAAAACTTGGTGTTCAAAGAGAATGATTCCATTTTTGGTATATTCTATTAAATGATGTTCTCATATCAATAGTTTCGTACAATTGATATCAATAGTATTGAACTCAGACTGAATTAATCTATGACAAACATCAGTCATTCATGCAAAATTGTGATTCACAAATTAGATATTTTCTCTTTGTCGACAGGTCATTCTGAAAATAGATTTTATTACTAATAAGTATTGCGCGAAGTTAACCGTCTCTGCGACAGTATTTCATATTACATGTACTACATCCAGCGGAATACCCAGAAAATATTTAACCCTTTCCCTCATAGAGGACACCATGAAAAGACCTATGCGAACAGCATAAAACCAGATCAGCCTGCGAGTAACTCGCAGGCTGATCTGGTTTTATGCTGTTCGCTGCTCCTCAGTGGTCTGGAAATGAGGATTTTGTAATTAAATTTGGTAAGGATTTACTGTGGTTTTCTGCAGATCAGGCTTTATGTGATACCTACTGAGGGCGTCAAAATGGGTATATATGAGGGAAAGGGTTAAGTATGATCTCAGGCTCTGATTTGAGTATCATACTCAAATCTCTATTGAAACCAATGGGAATAGTTTGAGTTTGAATATAAATATCATACTTAAGTACCATTTATATTTTCTAGAACACGGGGCCTGGAGTACACACAGGTGACCACAAACACATCGCACGCCGGCCTGAAGGTACTTATATATGATGTTTGTATTACCATAACATTGAATAGAGCTCGAACTTTAATCCGCTAGACACAGAGTTATGTTTTGTTGGTGGTGGTGGTTTTGTTGTTTCTTTTTTTTTTTATTTGTTTGTTTTGTTTGTTTGTTTGTTTGTTTGTTTGTTTTTGTCGTTGATTTTTTGTCTGTTTTTGTTGTGTGTGTTTTTTTGTTTTTTTTGGTCAAGTATGCGTGTTCTAATAAGGATGTCGTCAAAGTCCTTGTTCTGCAGTCGTTCCCACGGTAACTTTTCCTTTGATGCATTCACAAAACTGCAGCAGCCACAGTTCAGGGTCGTGGCAATAAGGGGTAGCAAGACAGTCTGGTCCTCTCCTGCTTTGGACTCTATCTGTCTTTGATATCATCTCGCACCCAGAGCAATGCAGGGCAGGACATGCCATTAATTTCCGGGTAGATTGCTTAGATACCCGAAAATGCCGTCACTAAGTTAATCAGTACGCCATGTAAATTAGTTAACAATGTGTTTGCCCAGGGTTAAACAGACTTCTGCTTGTTCGTCCCAGGTTTTCAACAAGCTTGCATTCTTTTGCTTGCTAGATCTGCAACAAGAAAGTGTGTTTTTGCTTCTCTCTTTTTATCTTAGATGTTGACGTGTTTGTTCAAAAGTGTTTTTCCAAAAACAACGGGGATTCCACCTCCTGTGGTGTCTTTCAGATAATGTGCATCATTTGTTTTGACTAAAGCAGTGTCAAGATTATCAAGTACACGAAAAGAGATGCAAGACGTGTCTCAAACACTTCAATCATTCCCCGATTGCGTTTTGAGGATTAGTTGATATCGCCAAAAGTTCTGTTCTAAATACCAGAATGGTACGTGAAGTTCGCATTAATTGAAATCTGAACAACTCTTGAGACTGTTTCTAAAAAACCTACAACTTGTCTTATGCGCAAATCTCTTTGATCCAAAATAGAATATCATTAGAATGTTACTCTTTTAGAACTGTTTCCCACCTGATCTTGGAATGTCAGGCTGCGATGATATTGAAAGCGAAATTGATGTTCAAGACTTGCTGATGCACGGAATTTTCCATTTTGTCTGGAACGTCAATTTGTAATATCAACAGGCTCTCACCGATGTGCTCTGGGTTCGTTCCCAAGGCCATTTCGACATTTGTGTGAAAGTGTCGACCAAAATTTTACATCCTATATTTTTAACGTCTACGCCATAACAAAGAGTTTTGATCCCCGGCCGTAACATAACAAAGTCGTAAAATTGATGATAATCATTACGTCCCTTACATTGTGCTCCTTCCGGAATTTATTGACTTGGTGTTAGGGTATTATGGCTCGATGTGGTTTCATTATTATATTGATATATCTTTTATTTGCAAGTCCAACAGGCCTATATGCCCATGAGGTATATCAGCTTTATAAGCCTCTTTATAAACTGTCTTTAATATTGTGAATTGATACACCAAAATAACAAACAAAGTTTTTTTCAAGGCGGAAAAAAACGTTTATATACAGATATGTACGTAAAGGTTTGTAATCCATCAAATGAGTAGATATTGAACAATGAAGTTCTTTAACATGAAAATTATGCGTTGTCCCGGACCGGTCTGTAAGGCTGATAATGCTTTTGCTATCCGGTGCTTATCGATTTCTGTTTAAAGTTTATTTTTTACGTCTATCGGGGAACAATCTACAATGTACAACTTATACCAATCCCTGTCGACGACTCGTGTGTTGAACTTAGAAAACCGTGAACAGGACTTTTCCCAACGAGTTTCGAACCAACAAGCTTCGGAACTGCATTCATGTGCATTACCACTGGTCCAACGCACACTTCCAATGTATATACGGATCTTTTAGATCGAGGTGTAGCAATACGAACTTTTATTTTAATTCAACCTGTTTTCTGGAAAGGAACAAAGTTAGTGGGCGGATACAGTCGTGGTGGTCACGTGACCGCACCGTATTGTACGGGTAACCAAAATAGAGATCGAAATGATTATATCATGTTTGACAATTAATTGCGTGTATTTCATGCACAGCCAATGTGGTAATGGCGGAATTTTATCTGCCCAACATGGCATTCTGTTAAATATAATTTCCCTTCGCGACATAAAATATTAACTTGTCAGTCAGACTAAGATGCATGCATTTCCTGTTCAACATAAACAAGGGATCATCTTTGCAAGTCAGTGTGACACGACCTTGCCTTGGAAAATTCCCATGCAATTTTAGTATTAAAAGATTTGCTGATATACGCACATATCTAGTGACATAATGCTCAGATCTGAGTGATATCTAAGTGCCAAAAATATCAGTTGAAGTATGGCTTGTAATGAATATACGTGTCATAGGTGTCTAACTGTAATAATTATGATGAAAGAGCTAATATATCATGAAATCGGTATTTTATTGTGCCCATTCTGCACTTTGACATAACAATTTTCTATTGAAATGAATTGAAACGTTCGCTTATTGTGGTTTTGACAAGTACACTATAGAAAAAAATCGGAGCGTTTAAAACATTCTGTAATTATTGTTTGGTACCCAGGTGAGCACAATGAATTACGTTTTGTAATGCATTATGGGTATGGCACATTGTTCCACACTGCAAGGTGAAGTTTTTTACTGATCCATTGCATTCCTTTGTGACAAATAGATCTATACTGTATTTTTTTCTTTCCTGTCTAATCAAATATGTCATATGAATAAATATCTCTTTGGATTTTGTTTTATTAATGTCGAAATGTTAAGCCTCAAATAGTTTTGATACAAACATAAAGGAATGCTTATTTCGCGTATTATAAATACAACGTGCAGCGGTTAATTTACGGAAGTTATTATATGTTCACATATAAAGTTATTTCTTTTATTATTATTTTTTTATAAAAGGGTGGTACTTACTTAATTTTCTATGACTCTGGCAGTTGTGGGTTCTAACCCCGTTATAGACAAGAATCTTTCTTGAACTTTCCATGCGCAAAGTACTGGTCTAACCCCGGAATCGTCGAGAGAGATTGGCATAAGTTGTATGTATGTATTTTCCCCATCAACGTCAAAAATAAAATCTTCAAATAAATTTAGTAAGTCATATCGAGGGGTGAGAGCGAAACTAGGATAAGTGCTAATATATTCATATGCACTTAGCCTAGTTTCGCTCTCATCCCTCGATATCCAGTAATTCTACCCCATACTAGTATTCCTATTATTATTATTTTTGTTATTATTATTATTATTGTTGTTGTTGTTGTTGTTGTTAGATTGCATGTATTGTTGCCATTGTTTTAGCGCAGGAAAAGAAATTTTACAAAACCGACGCTTTAAACTGACTGGTCTGGTTATCACAATTCATCAACATTGTATTGTATTGTCCTTTACTTACGTAAGAGTTATACATGATAACAATTTAACGTATTAAAATAATATATACATCAATACAATTTAACATGCATTAATATACAAGTAGTTGTATATAATATGCAATATATATATATATATATATATATATATATATGTATTGTGTGTGTGTGTGTGTGTGTGTGTGTGTGTGTGTGTGTGTGTGAAAACATTTAATCATACAAACAAGTAACATATTGTCATGAAATATATATATATCATAGCATAGATATACAGTACATACGAATCAGGACGAAAGAGATATTTTATGATATATCAATATTGTTTTATCATACATCAAAAAATCTTGGCCATGCATACGATATATTCAAATACTTGTATACCTAGACAAATGCAATACACATTGGATTGCTGGTGCGTGTTGTTTTCTTCTTTGAGTACTAACTGTTTTATTCTCGATGAAGTCTGTAAACATGTACTATACTACTATAGTATTACTTTGTGCAATTTCGTGAAATGAAATCCCTCATACCCTAAACAGAAATACGATTCCAATTCTATTCCGTGATAGAATCTAACCTCATTTTTGCTATCAAATTAAAAGATCTCCACCACCGATATTCTATATAGATTATGTTTCATAACATATCCAACAACAATAGATAATATCGGCCCCCAATCGCAACGGCTCGGCGCGTTAACAACTCGCCATTCAAAGGCGGCGAACTGGTAATTAGACTTTGATTGCTATCTCATTAAAACTAATCAGTAAACGTCCACTTTTGAATGCTTCTTGCTGCGATGAAATAGGCGATAAATCTTAATGATTGCATTATTTTCCTTATCTATTGTGTCCTAACTTTTTTTTCTTGCTTCAAATTTGATTATTTCGTTTCCTGCTTGAATAACATACATATTTTTGACATTGATAGCGCATCATGAATACATTTTGCATCAATAGTGTGTCACAGAGCTTTTGGTCAGAGTATGTGTGTGTTCATTCAACCTATTACATAACATATTGTATATGAAATATCGGGTATATTCATTGACATTTTTTTTGTCATAAACGGCAGCCATACTTCAGTATCACGCGGAAGACGTGTGTCATAATAACAAAACCAAGCCACGTAATCCGAACACCATGAAACACTCTTTATCTATAAAATGAGCCGGAGAAAGAGACCAGCGCCACCTTAACAACGTTGTTTGTCACTGCCGGGGATCGAACCCGCGACATCCCACTCAAAAGGTGAATTCTCTAACCCCAATGGGCGTCGTAGACTTGTCAACGATTTATTTCAATGAAACACCGTTCTTTATTACCATGTACGAATTTTCTTTTCCTTTGACAAAATCATATGTTTCACAACTCAATCAAGACTTTTTTCTAGACAATTGAAGCCTACGATCGCCTTGGTCTTCTCCTATGCGTAAATTAGAGAAAATAAAACTTGTTTTCGCTAAACTGACATTTTTGAACATGGACATTTTAAAGAGACGCCGACTGAAAATATAGGACGGCGTGAACCACGCCAGAAACAAACGCCAAACAACCATAAACACGGTCCTGAGACTAGATCTGATATGCATCGATGTCAAATGCATGGACAACAAAGCAATACTAGTTTAATTTTTTATTTTTTTTTCTTTGCAAATACAGATGAAACAGCACGTGGCAAATGAATCAAACAAAAAATTAAAAACTTATTTGCGGCTCTCCTCATTAAACCGATAACTGGATGCAGAAAATATGGCAGATTACATTGTACATTTTTTTCTGATTGTGGATCTTAAAATTCATTGCCATATTTTAGTGTCAAGTTCTTATTTATTTGTAATACACATAGTTGCAAAGTGATCAAACTCTAGTCTTTAAATGCTTTAAATTGTTTATGTATGTGTAATAAAGGGATTTTTTAAAACTTAAGAAAGCGTCAGAGCAATGTTTGGATACATTCTTTGTACACTTTTAAATACCGTTGACAAATAATAATGACGTCTGGCAGATCATTAATAACTATGGCAGAAATAGCCATGGGAAAATATATGCCACTTGAAATCCTTTACTTAAATTGCCTTCTTCAAGTTTAAATTCACAACAAAAACACAATTTTGATGAAGGACTTCTCCCTATATCCTTGGCCAGATCCTAACCCCTGATAATCTATTTTTACCAAACCTTTTGATCTTGTACCTACTTATTTATGTATCCAGAACTGTTGACTGGGTGTTCCACACACAATGATTGCAAGACCCGCAACAGTATCTGTTGAGAATTGAGTGTCTTCTGACGAACTGACAGGTCTCAAACGTCAGTCAGACAACGAGATCGTTTGTCCACTTACACAACAGAGCAATTGCTGATTACGAACAGTATATTTGATAAATTGTTACAAATAGGTAGGGCGCTGTCTGGAAGGTTGAGGGTCATACAGATAATGTGAAAACCCATTATTCAGAGCTGCTAAAAGTTCTTTGCCCTTCAGAAGTTGCGTGTTGTTTTCACGCCTCCTCTAGTATTTTAGTGCATGGTTCGTCGATAAGTTAAGTGGCCTTAGGACATGATATAGAACAGGGTGTGTCAAAAAAAGGGAGATTCTTCGACGGAAGCCTGTATGAATCGTCTTCTTGAGAACTTATGATTGAAAAAAAAAAACGATAATATAAATATATCGAAATTTTATTATTTAGGACACCTTCTTGTTGAAGCTAAATATATTTCCCTTAAATAGTGTCTGTTCGAGATAAATATATAAAGTTATTTTATCTTTTTCTCGACATTCATCTTGAAATACGAAATTATGTTATTTTACTACACCGCGTATTTACTGAACATTTAAATCTTAAATACACAAAAACGTTCTAACAGGAACATCAATCAAAATAATTGTTGTATCAAAAACAGGAATCATAGGATGGTTACATTCTCAAAGTGGCTGACTCTGCTCAAATCGTATTAATTATTTTTGACAGAGATGTGCTTCCATACCTTTTCAACGTCATCCAGTTACAGCGACCTTGTTGTTTTTGTGCCAGCAAGATATCAGCAAAATCTTTGACGCATTAGAAATTTCAAAGTGTGAATGAACGTAAAACATATCTATTATGCTTTGCAAAAATATAAAATTCTAAAGATAAAAACGAACTTTTGAGGGGAAAATAGATATGTTTGTAATAGATGAACAAGGTAGAGTCAAATAACGTGAAAAGTAATTCTTGAGGTCGTCTCGGTTAATGTAAAATATCGATCGCCAACATTTAAAAATGAAAAAGTTTCAGACTTTACATTTCAGGCCGTTTTCATATAAACGGAGCTTTATCAATGTGGTAATTAACTATTAAAATTGAAATAAATGACTATAAGTGCTGTACGAGTAGTGTACATTCATTGCGTGTCGCACTTTATTTTCTTTTGCATCGTTCTTTTCGAAGCTTTATCAATATTACAGCTATTTGGGAGGATTTGGTAAAATAGATATTGTTTCCGCCACACCTTAACTAAAATTACACCATTTGATTTAAGGGGTTCAACAATGTTCTGAACAAATTTGACGCACTTTCTTCTTTTCTTATAATTTCCAATGCCTGAAGTGGTTAGCGAAAATGGTGTCTTTTATTTCTTGAACATGAATACTTTTATCAAAAGATTTATTAAAAAAAATTAAATCGCTTAGTCGTTTACTCATCTGATGATTGTTTGTATATGTGCGATTTATGTTTATATTATATATTGTATTGCCCATGTTTAAGTCAATATTAAGTATATATTCTAATATTTTCTGCAATCTTTATTAGAATAACTTTCTGACACTAGGTAACTTCCTGTTACGCATGTATGCATTTGTTTTGGTTTTTTTCATTCTCTTTTTTTTCGATCAAGACTCATTTCATCTATTAAAATAACTCATATCACATCGTGTTTTACTAAATTAAGTACCAGAAATAAATACAAATGTAATACCGATATTAACAGACGGTAAAGTACATATACCTTTTCGATCCTGCCTCATTATATTTCTATATATATCTTTCTTGAACGTTTATCACTTTCTCTGTTTGACATATGTCTTCATAAACAACTGATAGTATCAAATATGAAATTGGTTTTATTGTGAACGTCTTGACTTATGTGACGGCCTAGAATCGCACAATTGATCAATTTTCGCTACTTTCAAACTTTAGATACGCACTATGTAACGACAAAGTTTATGTTGATGTTTGTCCGACATTAAACTGATTGATATTTCAACTGTGTTTTGATACCCGGTTGACCAGCTGAATACGATCAGGAAATATTTTAGATAAAGGCTTTATAATATCAAAGATTCAATCTTAAACAGACCCCCTTTTCTGTTTATAATAGTACACGCGTCCGCGAAAAATGAATGTAAATAACTTTTTTGTGGGTCAAAAGTTAAATAACTTTAATAACACGAAAAAAATGAATGTATATAAATAACTGTATGGGTCAAACGTTAAAATCTTCAAAATTTAGAGGTTCAGTGTTTCACGATATTATTTATATTATAAACTTATTAAACAGGATACGAAACTTCTGTAAAATTGTTTAGGCACACAGAAGATATTGGATTTTGCAAACTTCCAAAAAAGTATGGAAAAATCACGGAGGAAAATGTAAATATATTATAAATTTATCTAATGCAAAGAATTATTTTCAGTTTGATTTGTTTCAAAAATTCTTTTAGAGTATGATTTAAATTCAACCTGTGTAAGAGAAGCACAATAAAATTTACATACATAGTTCTTTTCATGAAAGGACTTAAACATTTTACAAAAAGAAAAAAGAAATAAAAAAAAAATGCATAAAAAAATGAACAAGAAAAGAATCATTTTGATGGTAATGTTAAGTTCTATTATAAGATATAATTTTCTTTCACATATCTGCAATAGAATATGACATCTTTGAAAACGTGACTTTGCGAGAATTGAACAATACGCTGAGTGTTTTCGCGAAATCAAGACTAGTTGCCAATCTTTGTTCAAAATGTTTTGTTTATAACTAGCCCCTTCTTTTGCCCATTTGTCATTGCTTTCACCCAACTTTTTAAAATTCTGTAATTTATAGCAGGCATTTCTATTTGTCCAGCAAGTTGGCATAATTCATATATGTGGCTTCACGTTCCGATCAATTAGACGTATCATAAAATTGTATTATCTTAGCTTTATCTTGTGCCAGATAATTGTCAACACGCCATTAAATCCCGTTTAACAACTCCTTATGGGTACTTTTGTGTTGTATTCTGCACTCACTTTAAGTCCACTTTATTGGCACCTGGGCCATAAAATTTCAATGGCGCACTTCCCGACGGCAACAAGATTTCAAACACATTCTTTCTGATAATTATTTGAAAATGTTTACTAGTCACGCATTGTAAAATTCAGATGTCAAAAATGAAAGCAAAAGTGAAAATGGCCGCGACATTCAGCTGCATGAATGTACATTGATTTGGTCTACTTGTGGAGGAACCGATGACTAAGAAACAATCTCGAAACGTATTTATTTTCAAAGACTTTAGAAGTTGGTGGGATTCTATTCGGCCCAACGGAAACAAAGATACTCATATAAGATATAGATGAACATATTCTCGACATTTAGAACATTTTCACATTTGATTTCAATGAAGCATCGCCATCATTGTTTATGGAGGATCATTTTTTGTTGATTCCGTGTACAATTATCCTCACGGAAAAATCTTTTTTTTTTCTTTTTTCTTTTTTTTTGTATTGACCTGAAATTATTTTTTGAATATGTGTACCTTTGACGAAAGCAATTTTACATCAACAAATTAATGTATAATCTTTATACGGAGAAAATCTCAAAAAACATACATTCTATTTGATGATTTATATACATACAGTATGCGATTTTACTTTAGTGCATTTAACATATAATTCTAAACGAAAAAGCTTCACTATATACAGTAACCTACAGTAGCTATCCCTCTATTTGTTTGTATGTTTTAGCAAGCTCTGAATTGATCTTTAGAACAAAAGACATATTTAGTAATACATCGCTAACATAGTCTTCAAAACAGGCACCCGTCAAATAAGTGAAATTGATTTTATCTCGAGACTTAAACAAATCATCTGACAAGTGGTGTGTCCAAAACTTAAGACCTGAGTGAAATTTCAAACACTTATCAAACTTGATCGTCCAGCGGACATTTGATTTCATGTAAGATATGACCGATTTTTCTTTATTTCGCCCCTGGTCAATTGACATTCTTGTCGTACCATAATGGCCTCATGAGGAAAAACTCAAATTTAAATGGACGATTTGAAATATTAGTCATTATGTTTATGGTTGGTATCGATCAAAACCTATTGGAGAAGTTGTCCCTCTGAGGTTGATAAAAGAGCTCCAGAACATTTGTTTTGAATGGAGATATTTTGCCAAAGGCAGCCTGGGTCGCGGTGTTTGTATCAATGTATTGTAGTGGAGAAAGGGGTTCTCAAAAAATAATCATTAAATTACATGTATCCGTATAAATTATCTATAAAGGCGAAACTGCATAGAGAGTTAGACCAACGAGTAGTCGCATATACAATAATGATAACATTATGTATACACATGTATACCCTAAATAATAATGAAAGAAAAATGGTTTGCTTAAATGCTTTAACAAAAACCAAGCATTTAAAAATTTAAACTCGTACATGAATTAATTAATTATTTATAGTTACGTATTAGTGCATTTATACTGCCAAATATCTATTAGCATAATGATGAAATTGATTAAGGTAATCCATCCATCATTGAATTATAATCATGGTCCTTCAAATGCTTAATAAGATCTCAGTGCAGATGGAAGCATTTATTGACTTAGAGCTATAGACTCTTTTGATCAAAGTGTAAAAGGGCTTGCATTTACTATGAAATTCCCATGATCACCGATGGACCAAGATCACAATTTAATGATGGATGGATTACCTTAAAAGAAATTCTTCAAGATACATAAGTAACTGTTTATGAATATGACATAGATATATCCGGTTTCTATGAACTACACCCTTTTTATTAGTTTCTTGTCATTTTTCTTTTAATTTGAATTCCGCTCTATATCCCCAAAATGTTCTTCACACTGAATTATGCAGATGAGACAAGTCAAAGTACTGAATTACTAGTTTATAGATAAGTACATAGGCACTTTGGAAAATAATATGCAAATGATCAATCAATTTTTCTTGATAAGGGGTGGATTATTCGATTAACGATCTGACAATCGGGCAAGATTAAAAGGCGTTATCATTATATTTGACAAAGTATACTAGTTAAATTAGAGAGAAATAGAAAAACGCAGGGAGATTTTTTTGTACAACCACTGACCAAAATGTGACCATCCATAAATACCTGACCCAGCGTCTACCCCTCACCGCCCGCGAAGGCAGCCGCAGGAATGTTACAATATAAACAACGTGATTGACACAAGAGTGATTTATAGATCAGGTAAGTGTTTTATGGATCATAACAAAATGTTTCTTATGTCTGTTTGTCTGGCCCTGACATCAATAGTGAGGAAAGATATTCCCAGTATCTGGGTTAATTATACAATTGAAACTGAACCCCTTAAAACGGCGGCCAGGCTATAATCATGAAATCTAACCAGTGATATCGTTTATGTTGTTGTTTTGTTTTCTTTTTCTTTCATAATCCACCCAAATATATTCATTGAATATCTCTTTTTTATCCCGCTGAATTCTATTATCCAAATTACGTTGCAATTATTTGATTAAGGTAAAGTCCGCTATGTCTTGGGCCACTTAATCTCTACCAAGATAACCAAGTACCCTAATGAAACATTAGGACACCTTGGAGCCATGAGCTCCGAAATGTAGCAGAACCATTACAAATACTATGTACATATAAATAAGCACTTGAAAAAGAAAATAGATAAGCATTTATTTCTAAGTGAAAAAAAAGGGAAAAAACTAGTTCAAACTGCTAGTGCTAAACATTTAAAAGCAAGAAATCAAAATCAAATTACTGTCTGATCTGTTTTTTATACTGGCCGCACATTAACAACTATTGATGGCTTAATAAGTGATGTGGTTAAAAACGATGGTCGCCATGTTTCCCTCTTAAATAACACCTTTGTTGACCACAACATCATTTGGCTGACATGACGAACTAATCAGGTGTAACACCAATTCTGTCACCGAACGTGGGGATAAATATTTTGCTGATTTATCTGACCCTGGGGTCGACTACATTAACCTATTTGCGCGCACAGAACAGGTAATAAAGCCAGAAGGGGATTTTTTGCAATGTTACATTTTATATATTTTACATGCTTTAGCTCATCCAAATATCTACATGTTGTCAACATCGGGAGTATTTCTGTTTGTTATACAATATACATGTATATGGCTCATGCAGGTCATAAAGATTAAGAAGGGATTGATGCTGCTGTTGATATTGATGTATTGATGTGTCTGGTATTATTTTTTTACCTCATATCGCATAGATATGTGCCAGAAATAAATTTAAAAAAAAACATAGGGGTAGGGGTATTTATTTTTGCTTTTGTTGTTGTTGGGTTGCTTTTGTTGTTGCTGTTGTTATTGTTGTTTTCAGATGCATGTAATTTTACTTATGATTAAATTGATATATTACCAAATAGCAAACAAGGACAATAAACATGTATTCCAAGTTCCAAAGCATTTGCAAAAAAGGGAGTAATCAAGATTTCTAAAGCCAAAAATTAAAGTATAGAAAAGGAAGATGGCATGCACAACTTGACTGAGATTCTAAGTCTAAAATGGGGCATAATTTGGTCAAAATCTATGACAAAGTTATCCCCTTTGCCTTCAGGTAGAGAATAGATTTTCCAAGTTTCAAAGCAATACCATTAAGGGTTCAGAAAAAAAGTATGATGGTACTCAAACCTTAACCATTACGGCGACGCCGACTCTCGGTCGAGTGAAATGGAATTCATTATTCCTTGATTAGTAAAATTAAGAAAAAATCAGTTTCACTATAGTTTCTTAAAAGAGCGGGTGGGGGGATAATTGGTGCCTGGAACACAATTCGCTCCATACCAATGCGTCCGAATTCATTGACCATAAAATTACAACATAAATGTTTCATGTTTCTGTTCATACGACTAAATGAATATGATAAATTGCATGATAATATGGCTAATGATATGATATTTTCATGATAATATGGCTAATGAATATGATAATTGCATGATAATATGGCTAATGAATATGATATTTTCATGATAATATGGCTAATGAATATGATAATTTCATGATAATATGGCTAATGAATATTATTAATTGCATGATAATATGGCTAATGAGTATTATTAATTGCATAATATAGCTAATGATTTTTTTTCATGATAATATGGCGAATAAATGTGATATTTTGCATGATAATATGGCGAAATGTGTGTGATAATGTCCATGATAATTTTACTTAATGGATATGATAATGTTCATGATAATATGGCTAATATTCTTTTTACGCCGATAAAAAAAACAAGACTATTTATTCTCTATGTCTACTGGGTTGGACTAGTACTTTGCGCATTGGAAGATCATGGACGGTTCTCGTCCCAAACGAGATTTGAACCCACAACCTTCGGATCTACAATCTGTGACGCTATCACTGATCCACGACACCCTCGTAGACTATACAAATACATATATTTCCTATGACAGAAACTGTAAGGCATGCATTTTCGCCAACCCGGGTGATCTTGTTTACTCGCCCTCACCTACGCACCCAGTCTCTAATAGGACAAAGGTCATTATTCGAGAGAGGGGGTCGTTTCATATTTCCATTTCATGATCTAATATTAAGATGGACGACATTGAGATCATTCATTTGATGTTTGTTTACGACAACCGTTTTTGATCATGCGGCGCTTGATTTGATGTCAACATAGATGGAGACGCTTGGTCCCGAACAGTTGACGAAAATATAATTGGTTGATATATTGTATTACACGTCATATTGAAGTAACAGTATACTATATGATTACTTGGGACCATGCATCACTGTCCCGTCTCCGGGTTATATTTGCTTACCTTAAATGGTATCAATTATCATGAATTTGAAAGAAAAAGAAACATTTAAGATGTTAATAAATGCAACAGACTTCAAATTCACTTGTCAGTATTGAAATATACTGATGCGCCTGTCATTGTAGACATGTTCTATGTTCTGCAGTTATGGTATTCCATCCATCATTAGATTATAATCATGGTACTTCAGATGCTTAAAAAGACTTCACTGCAAGTATCTATTGACTTCGAGTCGTAGGGGCTCGTTTGCTTAAAACTATAAAGACTTGCATTTACTATAAAATTTCCATGATCACTTGACGGACTAAGATGATCACAATTTAATGATGGCTGGATTACCTTAAGATAGTGCTAGACTGGTGGACTTATTCCAGTCATAAAATTCTTCTTCTTCTTCTTCTTCTTCTTCTTCTTCTTCTTCTTCTTCTTCTTCTTGCAACGTCACATAGGATACCTACTGCTACACTCGCCATGATATGTTGAAACTTTAAAGATGGACTATTACAAACTAAGAATCTGTTTTTAAGCGCAGATTGTAAGACTGTAACTTTTAAAAAGTCGTGAATTTGATAATCGATATAATTATGTAATAACAGTCACTAAAAACATAGGAAACTTGTAACACTGCAACATATAGATATATGTTTATTAGTGCAAAAACATTGTCATTGTGTTTTCTGAAACGTGAAAATTCAAAACAATAAAGACATTATAATATCAAGGTAACCCATCCATCATGGTCTTTCAAATGTTTAAAAAGACAGATTCAAGCTTCTACTGACTTTGAGTTATAGACTTGTTTGCTCTGAATCTTTAAAAGGCTTACATTAACTATGGTACTTTCACTTGATGGAACATGATCACATTTTAATATTGGACGGATTACCTTAATGTCAGAAATATTGTCATCAATACAATGGTGTCTTTATGACCCATCCCTTTACTGATTGTAATTCTTAAATTAATACTAACTATTATTTAACCTAACTATCCCATCAATATTTTTAAATCCCTGCTAAACGTTATATAAGTTTTTGTATAACGCCCACATGTGCAAAATCAGACACGTGCATTTGCCACCTTGCACTTTCTTCGAAAAAAAAAGAAACAAGCCGTGTAATACGAGGAACAGATCGAGCGTTCAGATCCGGTATAGGTCTGCCCACATGGTTATGGAACAAATAACCCTTGCGTGCATGATATTCTTTTACTGTTAGCCAATTATTGCCATTGTAAATATTGCGTGCTGAGCTGTAGATAATTTACCGGGATAAGTATATACTGCAGAATCATTAATTTTCGTGGGGGACTTATTTTCATTAATTTCGTGAACGACTTGAACTACAAATATTAATCCCCACGAAAAAAAATGCCTAATTAATAGACCTCGTGTTTTCTTAAACAAGAATCCACGAATATATGCCGCAATGAAATTGACTTTATTGCAGATTCCACGAAGTTTAATGTCAACGGAAATTAATGTTTTCATCTTGTTATTCTTCGGGTTATGCTGACGAAGATCCCGTGACTTGAAGGATGATAACAACATAGTTATGTAATGCTACTATTTATCTCTACCGACAGTTACTACTGCTGGGTGCTGCTTAAAATAGCTAGAAAACAACATAATTAAAGATAATGACAATAAGATGTTCCCTCTCTCTCTTCATTGTAACATCTCTCCCAGACTTTAGCCTTCTTCTCCTTCTTCTTCTACTCTTCTTCTTCTTCGTCTTCTTAATCTTCTTCTTCTTCTTCTTCTTCTTTCTTCTTCTTCTTCTTCTTCTTCTTCTTCTTCTTCTTCTTCTTCTCTTTGTTTGTCTCTGTTGCTGCTGATATTGTTATGACTACTACTACGACGACTTCGACAACGAAAAGATAAAAGAAGAAGTAGAAGAAGAGTGCAATTATAATCAGGACTAAGGAACCGGATTAGAAAAGATAAAAACTATACTGTAATTAAATCTACAACCTCTTGATATTTCTACTTTTGTAAGTCTGTTTCATCTCTGAATTTATGAAAGCAGTGTGATGACTTTCATACCCATACGTATTCCCCCTTTAAAGTTGACTCGCATAACTTTCTGGGGTAAGCTAATAGTTTGATCAGTGAACACTGTATGTCGACAGATAAATTAGACTATGTGCATGATATATACATGTATCTTGTCCAACAGTAGGCTGCTATCTTTTCACCACTGCACGAGGTTGTGATAAAGGTGATGTAGCACACTTCTCGTGCGACATCGGGTAAGTCATCCGGTTATCCATACTGACCTACTTACGTCACCAGGTATGTACGTCAGGTAGCTATATTTCGGATACGTCTTCTTTCGTTCATGCCCCATGTTGTCCAAAATAAAACTGGTACTTAAGTATGATTTTCATACTCCAACTCAAATTATGCCCAGTACTCATATTTGTGCCTGAGATCGTACTTATAAGTATTTTGGAGAACAGGGGACATAGTTTACTTTTTATAAGTCAGATATATTTTTCAGCAGAATTTATCATCGGGATCGGAAGGCAGCGAACAGAATAGAATCAGGGCAACTTTCTGGCTGATATTGTTTTAAACGGTCGCAAAATAATTGTTTCTCAACTTGGATACAATATGAAATTCCGAATGAAGTGTCTGTTTTTCTGTGAGGAGAAGGAAAAAGGAAACGCGATATAAAATGAATTATGATGATACCTTGACAGCGTAAAGACATTGATTTATGTATGCAGTTATTGATTACTATAATTTTGACGCATTTCTTTTACTTTAAAGGGAAACAATTTGTAATAGCTTCTATTAGTACATCTCGACGGCGTCTATGTTGAACCAGTACTTTGCGCCTGAAAATAGCCATAATTAAATATTCTTGCTTCCTAAGGGATTTGAACCCACAAACTTTCGAATCCACAGCCATGTACGTTACCACATGGCCACGACACCTCCATGATAAATGATTTTGAATCAATTTTGTCAGTATGCTTCCAAATCACATACACATCCATAGAGAAATCTGGAGAATGTAGACAGTATTCTCAAAACCAAAATCGATATAAATAGATCTAATCGAGATCTGGCCCCGTGTTCTCGAAAATAAAACTTACTTAAGTATGATTTTCATACTCAGACTCAAACTATTCCCACTAGGTTCAATAGAGATTTGAGTATGATACTCAAATTTGAGCCTGAGATCGTACTTAAGTATTTCGAGAACACGGGACCAAGACATAGTCGGTTTATTATTAGAGTTTACTCCAGATGAAGACGGGTTGAGTGCAGTACGCCCTACAGCCTGGAGGCTAACCACCTAGAATCTCTCGTATTCGGAAAGATTCCAGTATTTTTCGTCATTCTTAATTTAATGTAAGGCCCACTGCCAGGATGATGAATGTTAAAGCATAATTCTGCAGACTCTCTATAATTTCATCAGACGATTCCAGACGGAAGCCCTCTCTGCACGGAAGACCCGTGTATTTCGTGCAGTTCGTGAACTTTCTAAGAAAACAGTGAAAATATGTCTTGCTGTGCAAAATGTTCATTGAAACTATCACTGAATCTATGCTGTTTTTTTTTTTTTTTTTTTTTTTTTTTTTTTGGTGTGAGTTCTTTTTCAAATTAAGACCATTTAACAATCTGAAAAAAAGCTAAATACAGAATAAAACTGAATTTGTATGAAGTTCATTAATTCATTTAAAAGTTTTTAGCCTATCTATCTATCTATCTATCTATCTATCTATCTATCTATCTATCTATCTGTCTGTGTATCCGTCCATCCATCCTCCCATCCATCCATTATCCATTTTGTTTAGAAGTATTATGTAATCGCAAAACACAAAACACTTAATATGCTGTGAATAATGTCTTTCATATATGGTCAAGGACATGTGTTTATGTGATATAACAGGAAAATAATAACAGATAGAAAGACTGCGTCCTATCACTGACGTCATGCATTGATATAATTGCTACAGGTATCTTGGTCAGCTTATCAAATAGCTGTAACACACATGCTCCAGTACCAAATGTTTTCCTGTTTATCATCAACTTCGTGGCAAGGCAAAGATAATTCCGTGTAAAAGGTGACATTGATCAAAGTTTTCTTGACTTTGACTAAATGTGCACAAGTTTGTCATTGAAAACTTGCATGCAAGCATTATTTTGCAAATGAGTATATGGCAAAAAAATGCCTTTCTGCATGAGGTATCAAACATATTTTGAAATTTCTGGGATTTTTTTTTTTTTTTTTTTTGCTTAATTAACAATTAAGACAAAAACAGAATAGGGGTGTACTTTAATGAGAAGGCCAAGTCCTTCGCCGGCATGCGTGCGGGTCGTGCACTTACTTATTTTTGTAGCCAAACATTTGGGTTACACCCCTTGTAAATTGGCTCGTTACTTGGACTCTGTTAAAATACCGGTCTGGTATCGCTGATATGTAAGCCATATGAAATCTCTCCGGAAAATGACCTTTACGACCAGTATATAACCAGAATAACTTCGTAATTTTTCAGTACCATATGATGAGAGAGAACACTTTCTAAATTTGAATAGACCATTTTGCGTAATTCATCAGTACCCAGTTCATCTTCTATTGTTAATCAGTGTTTTAGAATCAAATTTCGACACTGTACAATCGGTAAAACTGTAAAATTGTTCAGGCTGAGGTGTCTGGGATTACTGAATAGTTTTATATTACATGGAGAATATCGAATCTGATTTTTCTTTAATTTTAAGTCATTTTATGCCTTTAGGGAAATGTATGCAGTGGAAAAAATAAACTAAACGTGATCTTTATGGTCACACTCAAAGTAAGGCCAGGCCCCGTGTTCTCGACAATATAAACGGTCATTAAGTATGACTCTCGTACTCAAACTTAAGCTCTGCTCAATAGGGATCTGAGTATGATACTCAAATTTGAGCATGAGATCGTACTTAAGCATTTTCCATAAAAATGGTAATGGTACTTAAGTATGATTTTTTATATTCAAACTCAAATTATGCCCATTAGTTTCAATAGGGATTTGAATATGAGACTCAAATTTGAGCCTGAGATCGTACTTAAGTATTTTCCATTAAAATGGAAACGTTACTTAAGTATGATTTTCTTACTCTCAAACTCAAGCTATGTCCTTTGATTTCAATAGGGATTTGAGTTTGCTACTCAAATTTAAGCATGAAATCGTACTTAAGCGGGCATTAAGTATAGCACTTGAGTTTGTGCCTGAGATTTATTTAAATATTTTTCGAGAACTTAATTGGGACCATCTCATTACCGTTTGAAGAAAAGCACTTGAGGACCGATAAACTTTATTCTACTCGAGCAGAACCACCATCAGGTTCAGCAGCTAGCCTGGATGAGTTCCTCTCTTGAATGTTCCATAATTCCTATACAGAGATTCGAACCCATGGTGGCAAGATACTGATCTAATTCAATAGATAGGCCCATGCGATGTCCTTGACCTTTTAAACAGATTTCAAGAGAATTTACCCATAATCCTTGCTTTTGGTGATGATATACTGTAAAATCTTTAATTTTCGTTGACATTAAATTTCGTTGATTAAATACCTAAGGGAATTTCATGGGTACATTTATTCGTAGATCTATGTTCTAGAAAACGTGAGGTCAATATAAGAGACATGTTTTCGTTGGGATTAACATTTGTGGATAAAACCCATAACGAAAACGTCGAAAATAAGTGTCCCACGAAAATTTAATGATTTCACAGCAACTGTAGCAAGTTCCAAAGGTCACTGATCATTCCTTGGCTGCTGTTATCCATTAGCTGCTCTGCAACGGAGGTAAAAAAGGAATCAGTGTAATGTTCATTGTTTCCTAATCGACGTGAAATGTTATAAAAGATTTAACGTTTGAAAACATTTTACAAGAATATCTTAACCTGAAGGGTAAATAAACGATACACTCCTTGAAAGCTTAGACTGAGATTCTGTCACTACAATCCTACATCTAAAGAAATATCAAGAAAGCCATTTCTTTAACGGCCATATCTGAAAGAAAAATCTAAACCAGACTGAGTCGTTTGACTATCTATCGATCATTACTTAATGCGATTTATTGCATAATGTATCATAGACTTAAACGTATGCAAAGAGCAATGAAATTTAAATAGGTATCTTTGACAGAAAAATAGATCAAGTAATTTTAAAACGTTTTATGCGTCACATTTCAGCAAGCTTATCATTTGATATTGGGCATTAATTATTGAGCTGTTACCACTTCGTTTTATTGTTAAATTTGTCATGTTTCAGCTTATGATTTTCTTACAATTGTATTGCAAAATCCATTTGGTTTCATTTTTGACATAGTTAGGGGTCGAGTAACAAAAGGGAGAAGTCACGTGATGAAAAGAAATAATACAGAGGTGGCAGTGCCATATAGTTTTATCAAGATCCTGACACAGTTAGAGATATGCTGGAATGAAATCGGATATGATATAAATAATGATTAATAGATATGTAAGTAATATCCACCTTTACTAGAAACTCGGAAACTAATAATATCATAACGTAACACACCTTTATCAGCTATTTATGGAATTAAAACCGAGATATTGTGAATTATTATAGTCATATCTAAATAAGATATGAATGTGATTTAAATATAAAAGTTATATATATGTATATTTCTATGCTGGCAGAATCCACCAGTCTTATGTATTGGGAAATCAAAAACAGACTTTGCTTATTTGTATAATCACCGCAGCCGACTTAACTGTAGTATATCACTCAGTACAGCTATAGATAAAATGTACTACTGAAGTAAGGTCATGACCTAATTAGGCATGCAACTTATGAATGGAATCGCGGTTTCATGAGCCTCACTCCGAATCAATATACAACTCTAAACGCTAAAGACACTGAGAAACTCATGAAACAAATTCTTTTTAGCTGACTTACTAAGAATTTGATGTCACATGATTTAGTTTCTATCGATTTCAACCCTGCTGAGGTGAGAATTAATAGCCATTTCATGTAAATCCTGACGACAGTCTTTCAGTGCTGTGAGCGCTTTGATTATAATTCAACTAAATTTGGTAATATCACTCCTTTGAACAGCCAATATGGATGATTCCCACTTGTAGCTGCAAGCTCTATAGACACGTCAATAAAACAGCCTGTCTCGCACAGGAACATGACGCACACTATGCACGCACATCTTTATATACGTATTTAACTTGAAAGATTTTATAGATAATTTCCATTCCGCGTACATAATTATTCATAATTCATCCTGTCCTACAGGTTCTCTTGTAATTTGCATGTGCGTACGTAAAGATTAATAACAGTCGAGCTATTCTGAAGTATAGATTAAAATATTTATTTTCATATAATACATACATCAATATTTCAAGAAAGGAAGATATAGCACCGGTTACGGTGAGGACAGCAATAAAGTCATATGCTTTAATCCCCTTTATAAGACAAGTCAGCGGGTTATCAGGAATTTATAAGTACTACTAATTGAATAAGGAGATAATTAGCATCTTCCTTTCACTGCAATTTAGTTCACAGAGTATTTACGGACATGTGCGGTCAACTGGCTTAGAGCTTTAAGGGATTTGGTTCCCTGCTTGCACTCTATACGCTACGATACAACAGGGATACACACGCTAACATTCTGTATATTATGTAAAGTGAAATTAGATAAATACATGTATAGCCTCTGCTGAACAATATCTAAGCATTAATTGAAACGTATTTTTAGTTATAAACGCATCTAGTACTGCCACACTGCAGTATCACACCGTAGACATATTGCATGATACCACATCGGTCACATTATCCTGACACCGGGCCAATCAGTCCTGGAACTACCCTTATAGGCTGAGCGACAAGCAAAGGAACTTTACCACTACCATTTTTACGACTTTGATATGTCGCTGCCAGGATCAAACCCCCAACCTCCAGTTCCCGAAATGGACGCTCATACCACTCGGCAGCCGTAGAATGTGAGTCACATAAGAAAATCGAATTATCAAATTATTACATTTGTGAGAACCCTTCATAATAGAACTTATAATTTAATTACATACACTTCGATGTAAATAAAAAAAATCAAAAGTAAAACTTTTTATTAGCAAATATAAACTTCCCTATGGTTTGGTGATATACATACTTTTAATGTCAATGCCACAATAAATGCTAGTTACATTATTATCATATATACAGAGGGTGATATATGGTATTGTAAAGCTAACTGAAACCTTTCCATTCACTAATTTATTTTGTACTTTAGTTGTACTTTATTTCATTCTTTTTGACCTTTCCGTTGAAGATTTTTTTTTCATTGTCCGATTTCCGTTTCGTTGTGATTTATAAATCTATATCAAAAGTGTTCATCTTCATTGAAACTTAAGATGTATTATATTCAAACCCTAGGTATTTGAATATGCCTTGATCCAGGAAAAAAATATTACTCAGGTGTGTAGAGCATAATAATCAAATGAGAAGTTGGGGCCCTCCGGGGGATAAAGTTGCCCTCTTAATAACTCTTAAAACACTTTCTGCTTTTTGGTTCGATTCCCGGATTGTTTCGTTTACATTAGATATACTTTATTTATTCCTGTTACTAAACATCATAATAATTTCACCGATATTAAAAACATGCATCATTTTTACGAACACGTATACATGACTTCTAGGCACCGGCTAGTGCATTGAGAACGTACCCGTCTGCGGATCCGAAAATAGGAGGTTGCCAGGCGCAAAGTACTAGTCCACCCGTTAACCGTAGTGTTATGTTGCCAGAATGTGTTTCACTGTAAACGTAAAATAAATAAGTTTAAAGAAAACTTCTTGATTCCTAACTGAATATTGATTTCCCAATTTCACCTAAAATGAGAATAAAAATAGAGGAATTACAAAATCTTTTTGTGGTCCACTGTGCCTGATGGCCCTACTGCACGGGTCCGCACACCCTGCCAAAGATCAAATGGTCCCGGCCCGCAGGCTGACAGGTATATTTAATTACAGATGATAAACGGACACTTAACGTATCTCTCCTCACCACCGCGCAGTATTTTGTCACAATAAACATGTCCTTCGTGTAACGGAGAGCCGAAATACCAACGTTCATGGTTTGAATTTACGAGGAATACATTTGAATGCTGACAGTCCGGCATGTTGACAAATGTGTTTATGAGGTCACGTTAACCTGTGGAGATTCTATTTTCTCCCATGTTCAGCATACGAAGATAGGGATTTCCATATCACGTGATCAGCAGAATCCATCACCCCGTCGTCTTTATATGTCTCATAACCACCCACCAGAAATATATGACGTTTTTTTTATAACAAATCGTGTGTATATTAAATGCAATACGTTAACTGAAGGATTTCATGTGCCCTTTTTTATCAAGAAACGGTATTCAATTACTGGGTAAATTCTTATTTTATCATAAGTTTAAACTTAATCATTTTATGTCGATTTGGAAACAAGTTCTTACTTGTTAATCTTACTTACTTACTTACTTACTAACTTAAATGAAGAAAAACTTTATCGCTCTGTTAATTGCTCTCAATTTTAATATGATTCGTATCGTCAATGATTATTCAAATCTAATGGGATAGGCCAGGAAAAATAAAAATTACGAAACAGCAATGAATCTTTAAAGGCATCAAAAACATTTTTGCTTTGTATTTTCTAGTTCATGCAAACCATTCTATTCCATTACCTTACAGATGCATACTGAGCGAATGGAGAACGAAACTGGTTATTTGGTACACAACAGACCCAATACACAGAGCACTAATATCAAGCGTCTGCAACATTAGCCAGATGTCCCAAATGCACGTGAAACTAGTATTATGTCGTCATACAAAGCGCCACCGAGGTATTTACGCCTTCCATTAGCCCGATTGCACTGATGTCATAATCCACGAAGTGCGTTACTTGGCTTCAATATAACGACCTGACCACATGCACTTGTAACGTCCCTCGTACATTCCATATGTTTTCATCCTTGTAGTTTTATTCACACAGATATACCCTTGAGATATGATTTGGTTAATTATTTTTATCAAAAATCAATTTTGGGTAAAACACAGTTAGATAGTCCCGTTAATTTAGAGGCTTTGCATCGCCGCTGGTATTTTGTACTTTGATCAGTCGTACTTTCCACCATGTACCAAAAGGTTAGCCTCATTCATGTTTTAGTTATATTATACTTGATTGTTATGTGCACATCCATCAAGATATATTGTGATCATATATGTTTCATATGCCATATATTATAAAATGAGTGAAATACAATGCAGTTGTATTCTACATGTGCTTTCTTCTTATTATGAAGTTATTTTGAATGTTTTCTAATTACGTCATTTATATTATATTTATTTATTAATCGTCCACTGTGCATTATACAAGACATGAAATTATAGAATGTGTGTGTGTGTGTGTGTTTGTTGTTGTTTTTGTTGTTGTTATTTTTTTGTGGGGGTGGGGTTCACTGATTAGATATATGTTAATTGATTGACTGTCCTTGTCATTTTGTTTTGTGTATATTGAAGAGGAAGAAGTGTTGTTATTTTTCTGTAATTTATAACGGAAATAAAATACGTTTAAAACAAAATGAATTATATTTCACTAATATATCCAGTTAATCTCATATAAAGACCACCTCTATTAATTCGTTCTATAATCGTTATAACCACTTTATCAAGACTCTATTTTACTGTTTGATGTTTCATTATACTTTACACTCAATCACCTTTATATAAAAGCCACTTAGCGCTGTCCCAAGGGGTTTTTGGTTTTAAAAAAAAAAACTTAAGTGTTTATCATAGTGATATATGTTTTAAAAAAGGCAATTAATAAATCAGTTGCGCGAAACACAATATTACTTAGCCTAACTATCATTTTCATTGTACAAAGCCACTGAATATGTATTTTATATTAGAAATAGGCGTTTAATCAAATTTTGCAAGTTTCAAGGCCTATAATCCACCTTAAAATTGTTATAATCAATATGACAGCATGAAGAAAAAAGTACCTTGATGCAAAAAAAAAAAAAAAAAAAAAAAAAAATTTAAAAAGGCATATTTACTTTCAATGTGGTAGACGGTTATTTGAATGTGTCATACATCACTTATAAGCATTTCCTTGTGTATGTTTCCCTAACAGGTGTGTCACTTCAAAGGTTGACAATGCATCTACGCAGCAAGTGTAACATCCGTGAGTGGAGTTTCCGTCATTTTTGACATCAACATGGACAGGTCTCTTTGGTCAACTTGCATATCTCTAATTCCATTAACGAACTCTGTGACTCTGTGACAGAAGCTGTCCGATTATATTACGGTCGCTTCATCTAAATGACTTATTATAAGGAATGGTTTGCAGTAATGTTCAATTTACAAGTTTATACAAAATATTTTTGCATTGCGCATGAAATCTTCATAAATTGATTTAAATCTTATGTAGGGCGTGTATGCTATTTGTGAAAACTGATCCATTAATAATGTGAGTAATTGAGCAAAAATGCTTCGGTACTGGTTGTAATTAGAATTGAATATAAATATTAAATCTCACTATTTATTGTTAATTATAATATAATAATAAAAATTGCTGCTGTTTAGGGCTGCAAACATTCACATAAAGTTATATTGGTCATGCAATATCCATTTTTATGCTTAACATAAAAAATCATAAATCTTAGCCAAACGAATTCCAAATACACTCCATCTTTTGCTAAGTACCAGTATACATTCAAACCTGCCTTAAGCGGTCAATCAAGAAAAATTGTCGTGACATATTAAGGGAAACCTATCTTAAGCGGTCAACCAAGGAAATCCTGTCTAAAGCGATCAAGTAATGGAACCAATCTAAGTTGTGTTAAATGGGGGTTAATTGTAAATTGCAATGCATTTTTCGAAATCATAAAGCTGTTTAAAACAGGCTTGGTGCTTTACACAGATGTCCGTTAATATAGGTTTAACTATATTTACAATATCTTTTGCTTATGATTTGTGTATATCGGCATGCCTGATAAATCAAAATATAAATAAAAGCATAAACAAATACTTTGTTATTGGCGTTATGACATCTTTAGAGCTTAGAAATAAAACACACACATTTAATATTTGGGGGAAAAAATTCTAGTCCCACAAGGGGGCATGTTTTTAATTCAAATATTGTTTTTAAAAAAAGATACAGTATACTCGCAAAGACTCAGAAGAATGTCGATTGTGCTGATTAATGATAAATAACATGATCATATTTCGACATACTAGTACCCATATGATATTTTGATAAGAATTGGTGCAATTATAAGAAAATGTATACATTTTCATGGTAACCATATAATGGAAATTTGCTCCCAGTGCATTGCAGGGTTGCTTGGTGTCGCAATTAAAATGAATAAAGAGAGGGGTTTTGAAGGTGTGGCTCTATATAGATTTATTACATTTTAGAAGGATTGAAGATTTGACAAGTGTCGGTGACACAGAAAGTCCGACTCGCTTTAATCAGTCTTTGAAATAATCCATATTGTATCCCAGTAGGAGACTTTGGCAATAAATACGACATCTGTATATCATAAAAAGAATATTTTAGCCCACGAATCTAGGTTCAATTGACCAACTTTCGACTGTTCTGCATCTACCCGCTATGATCAAAATATAAAATATATAAATAAAAAATGAACTCTCGCAATTTCTTGGCATCAATTATCCTGACATAAATAAAGCAAAACTTGAAATGTATCTACTTGACCTAATTATTCAATATGTCGGTATTTCTGTGTCGGCATACCTCAAAGGATCATCTAATTAGCAAGGTGTTTCAGCCTCCCGTACAGGTGTTCCGAGCGCTTCTTGATTTTAATGGCGATTTGATAAAGATAATGTAACAAGTTATGATTTTTATTTCTTCAGCATCATCCAGGTCTTAAGAGGTGTGTCTGTGATCAGTGAGCATACAATATACCTGTCATCTCGCACTGTTAACCGACTTTCAAAAGCATCACACTGAAACCAGATTTATATAAAAAATAAAGAATTTATTACCAGACGTTGGTGCAAAATGATTCGCGTATTAAATATAATTTCACTTCCGAATTATGAAAGTATTGCTAAAGCTGTATTTCTAAATCTTCTCGTCCAAGAAGTACGCTACAAAATCAACAGCTAGACGCATGTGCACCACAAGATTTACGGACAAAAAAATGCACTTTACTCGCTTAAAATCGCTTGAATTTCCATAAATATTGCGCCAAGAGCTAACTGCGTGACTCAAACAAGCACTTATCATTCTAGAGGGTGATTCAGAAGCTATCGGTTTCTATTTTAAACATTACATCACGTATAATTTGTGTCAAAGAGAGGATATAAATCAATATATAAAGTGCATGGTCTCATAGTCTGGTGGTCTAAATCATAGATACACCCTCAGTCATAGGTTAAATACAGTCAATACGTTATTTTTGTTTATCAAAATGAGCGTGATTATCCTTTGAGTGTTTACATTTTGGTACACACTTCTTGTTATAAATAGATGTCACGTGTTATATCAACGTATTAATCAGCAGTATGGCACAGTCTGAAATTCTTAAATGGCATGTTTAGAACACCCATTGCGTTTTCTTCAGTGTCTTTATATCTTAAGGTAATCCAATCTTCAATGAATTATAATCATGGTATTTCCAATGCTTAAAATACTTCAGTGCAGTTGCAAGCATCGACTGACTTTGAGTTATAAGCTATTTTGATCAACGTCTATAAAGGCTCCCATGATCACTTGATGGACCAGTGTCACAATATAATGATAGAAGGATGACCTTAAGCATGAATTGATGCAAAAGAATTCATTCAACTTTGGATAACAGAGGAAGGGTCCTTTGGATAAATGAAATGTACCAGTATAAAATCAAGCCATTTTAGCAAGAAACTGAACTCCTGGAAACCATGCCAAGACCAGGGAGACTTTTTTTCAATAAGTTTTCATTATAAATTTAGAAGTCACACAAAATTTGTGGCCAATCAGAAGCTCTGAAGGTTCAAATTTATAAGCGATTTATTTCAATTAAAACACATTTCTGTTTTCTATATTACCATTGTACAAAATTGATATGTTTTACAAAATCAAATTAAGGATAATTTTTAAGTCGGATAGAATCTATTAAGACATTTCTCCGGCCTTCTATTGTCTGTAGAAATGTCTTAATAGATAGACTCTATCCTATACCTGAATTTGAGTAATAGCTACTAAGTATTCCCTTCCTAATGTTTCCTTTCTTTTAATGTTGGCTCTTTTCGGTGATGGATGAACAAACTCAGACACCCAACCGAACTAAACCGGTCCTTATTTTCAAATCAGCCTCCTCAGAGAAAATACATTGATATTTTTTTTCGACGGGTTCATGTAATATTGACCCGGGCAGCGCTTTAACGTTAAAGATGGACGTCAAGGTAATGGCATATCATGGCGGATAACAATGGCCATAAATAACCGGTCAGTTTTCCTTCCTGGACAGTCGTCACGTGACCTCATGATGACAGTGGAATACAAACGTAACTTTGTGTTTTTACATCCCCATATTACGGCCAGGTGTTCGGTTTTGTGTGCATGTCATCACGGGCACGCGCCCATGTCACAAAAAACAAGCGTCTAGTAACAATGTTTCCGTCAACTATGACAGAATTATGATATCTTGTAAGCGCCTGACCATGGCTCTATGTTCTTTATCATATACATGCAAACGTGGACATATGTTCAGTTGTTTATTTCACTGGGTGTTTTATGGCCTTTGACCCGATTTCTGCAAACATGATTTATAGAGATAAATAATGCAGTGGTATATTCGTGGTATAAAGTTTAAAGTGCATTCCATTCTTTAGTCTATTTCTACCTTTACTCTCTCTCCCTTTCATTTCAGGTGTATGTTTCCATATAGCTAACTAAATTGTTTTCATTGCCCATTTTTTCGCCTACGCATAGATCATGAAAGTAAAAAAAAATCAAATATTCCATATAGATAGGAGGGAGAGCTCCAAAACAACGACCAGTCTCGATAATGTGGAAGTTTAAGGCCGACCTTTAGGTTACTGGTTCGAATCTTGTCTCGACCTCTGTTTCATTTTTTTTTTTTTTTTGGTCGCTTTTTTTGGCGCTTTGTTGTTGTTGTTGTTGTTTTGTTGCTGTTGTTTTTAATTAACAACCTTTCCATTAACATCATATCATGGTGGAAACATTCTGATACATTCTGGGAAAGTGCCATTGGACCATTGCAGACTTCCGCCGAGAGAGAGTATTAAACATCCCTACGTATATAAGATAGGGTCTATAAAGGCATTTCTGCGGACATCAGAAGACAGAAGCGCGGATTCTATTTTGACGTTTGACTTTGTCGAATTGAAAGATCTATTTAGTATTAAGTAAAATAAGGAATAAAACGGCGTTCTTTTTAAATAAATCGCTGATAAATTTGAATTTTCGGAGCTTCTGATTGGCCACAAATTTCGAGTGATCTCTGATAGGTCAAATTACTCAGGTACAGCAGGACTCTGGGATCCCAAAATCATTTGAAAATAGTTCCAATAAGGAAGTCTGTTTGTCTCAATCTAGGACGGATATCAAATAACATGACTAATATCTAGAATAAATCACGGTTTAAAAACAAATATATTTTATCACTGTATAAACAGTAAACCTCACAATCGTTATATCACTACCCACCTGTTGTTTACCAAATTATACAGCATGGTAACACCGGACTTTGTATTTACGCATTTTCTTTTTATTTTTGTATATTTTTAATTTTTCCCTGTATTTGTGGACCGCATCCTGTTAGTTATTGTTGCTTGTGTGCGCGCTATATATGTTTGTTTTGTCCAAACGTGAAATAAAGTAATACTATTTAATACAAAGTATTTGATTAAGCCCTGAAACAAACAGTATAAATACACAAACAAACTATTCAAATGGGTAGTAATTAGTTAAAGTGATATACATATATACAAAGTAACCCATGTTGTCTCTTCCTCCGCCTCCTCCTCCTCCTCTCCCTCCTCTTCCTCCTCGTCATAAGTACCTCCACTTTTCCACTTCTTTTGTTTTCCATTCCTTTTTTTTATTCGATTTCTCCTCCTTCTCAATTTCCCCCCTCCTCTGCACACTCTTTTTTTTTTCTTTCCCTCCTACTCCACCACCATCTCCTCCTCCTTCTTTTTCTTCCTCTCGATAGTCCTTGTTCTAAAGTCATTGAGTCCGAATAAGCCTAAATTTCCTGCTTGTTTCCAATCTCAGGTTTTATCTGCAAAAAAAAACAAGAGGCCCATGATGGCCCTAAATCGCTCACCTGAGATAAATAGGTTGACCCAAGGAACATCTGTACCAATTTATTTTAAAATCTGGCCAGTAGTTTTGAAGAAGATGATTTTTAAAGTTTTCATATTTTTTTTCTTTTTGTTGCCATGGCTACCAGAGTTCTACATGGATCAAGTTTATTGTAGCAGCTTTTGTGAAGATTGACCCAAGGATCATCCCTGCCAAGTTTAATCTAAATCTGTCCAGTGGTTTCAGAGGAGATGTTGTTTAAAGGTTTCTCTATATACATATAAGGCAAATAAGCCCCGCCCCTGGCGGCCTTGTTTATTTACGGATCGGAATAATTTTAGCAACTTTGGTAGAGGTTGACCCAAGGAACATCTGTACCAATTTATTTTAAAATCTGGACAGTTGTTTTGAAGAAGATGATTTTTAAAGTTTTCTCTTTTTTTTCTTTTGGTTGCCATGGCAACCAGAGTTCTACATGGATCAAGTTTGTTTTAGCAACTGTAGTGAAGGTTGACCCAAGGATCATCCCTGCCAAGTTTAATCAAATTCTGTCCAGTGGTTTCAGAGGAGATGTTGTTTAAAGTTTTCCATATATACATATAAGGCAAAAGAGCCTCGCCCCTGGCGGCCATGTTTTTTCACGGATCAGAATAATTTTAGCAACTTTGGTAGAGGTTGGCCCAAGGAATATCTGTATCAATTTATTTTAAAATCTGGCCAGTAGTTTTGAAGAAGATGATTTTTAAAGTTTTCTTTTTTTCTTTTTTTTTGTTGCCATGGCAACCAGAGTTCTACATGGATCAAGTTTATTTTAGCAACTTTTGTGAAGGTTGACCCAAGGATCATCCCTGCCAAGTTTAATCAAATTCTGTCCAGTGGTTTTAGAGGAGATGTTGTTTAAAGGTTTCTCCATATACATATAAGGCAAATAAGCCCCGCCCCTGGCGGCCATGTTTTTTTACGGATAGGAATAATTTTAGCAACTTTGGTAGAGGTTGACCCAAGGAACATCTGTACCAATTTATTTTAAAATCTGGCCAGTAGTTTTGAAGAAGATATTTTTAAAGTTTTAACCAGAGTTCGGATCAAGTTTATTTTAGCAACTTTTGTGAAGGTTGACCCAAGGATCATCCCTGCCAAGTTTAATCAAATTCTGTCCAGTGGTTTCAGAGGAGATGTTGTTTAAAGGTTTCTCCATATACATATAAGGCAAATAAGCCCCGCCCCTGGCGGCCATGTTTTTTTACGGATCGGAATAATTTTAGCAACTTTGGTAGAGGTTGACCCAAGGAACATCTGTACCAATTTATTTTAAATTTGGCCAGTAGTTTTGAAGAAGATGATTTTTAAAGTTTTCATTTTTCCCCCTTTTTGTTGCCATGGCAACCAGAGTTCTACATGGATCAAGTTTATTTTAGCAACTTTTGTGAAGGTTGACCCAAGGATCATCCCTGCCAAGTTTAATCAAATTCTGTCCAGTGGTTTTAGAGATGTTGTTTAAAGGTTTCTGTATATACATATAAGGCAAATAAGCCCCGCCCCTGGCGGCCATGTTTTTTTACGGATAGGAATAATTTTAGCAACTTTGGTAGAGGTTGACCCAAGGACCATCTTTACCAATTTATTTTAAAATCTGGCCAGTAGTTTTGAAGAAGATGATTTTTAAAGTTTTCATTTTTTTTCCTTTTTGTTGCCATGGCAACCAGAGTTATACATGGATCAAGTTTATTTAAGCAACTTTTGTGAAGGTTGACCCAAGGATCATCCCTGCCAAGTTTAATCAAATTCTGTCCAGTGGTTTCAGAGGAGATGTTGTTTAAAGGTTTCTCCATATACATATAAGGCAAATAAGCCCCGCCCCTGGCGGCCATGTTTTTTTACGGATCGGAATAATTTTAGCAACTTTGGTAGAGGTTGACCCAAGGAACATCTGTATCAAATTATTTTGAAATCTGGCCAGTAGTTTTGAAGGAGATGTTTTTTAAAGTTTTCAAATTATTTTTCTTTTTGTTGCCATGGCAACCAGAGTTCTTCATGGATCAACTTTATTTTAGCAACTTTTGTAGAGCCTCACCCAAGGAACATTCCTGCCAAGTTTCATTAAATTCTGTCCAGCGGTTTCAGAGGAGATGTCGTTTAAAGCAAATTGTTGACGACGGACGACGGACGACTGACGACGCACGACGCACGACGGACGACGACGGACGCCGGACGAAGGGCGATCACAAAAGCTCACCTTGAGCACTTTGTGCTCAGGTGAGCTAAAAATGAAAGAAAAAAAAGAAAAGAAAACCTGGGAATTTTGTGATTCATCGATGTCAAACGTTATCTACGAGATTTTAAATGAGATTTTAGATGACCTTGACCTTGTCCCATTCGACAGGTCCTGGTTCAACACGGAGATTAATGGTATCATTGTCAACCCTTCTGAACAACAGAAAACAGGAAGCACTACAGTCGGTGCAGAGTTTGCTTTATTTTTTTATTTCTTTAATGCGAAATACAAAAAAAATCTAAGCAAATACACCTTTCATGGCATACAATTAGCTATTGTATAAGTTGGTCAATGTATTGCTGCGGTAGACAATAGCTGTCATGTGAAAAATACGATTTAAATAATCTGCTCGATGCATTCATAATCATGCGTAATTCTGAGATTTATTGAAAGATGGTGTCATACGTACACACTAAAACAATATAGTTTGTTTTATTGAAATTAATCGTTAAAGCTCGTGGGAAAATTGTGTTCGTTAAGCTGTCCTTATTTATTCAGGTCCTGTGGCGTTATCTTTATAGCATTTATTTTCTAAATTAATCTGATCTACATGTATTCTTTTTATTTAATGTGTTAAATTTGATCGTATGAACGGCAACATTTACCGGTCCCGGTGGTTGTGTGGTTAAAGCGTCCGCCCCGGAACCGGGAGGTCGTGGGTGCGAGAATAAAAAAAAAACATATTTCATTTTATAAATGAAGAAAAAAATGGAATCTCACGACTTAGTTACGGTCATACCCTCCACACTATAACAAAGCGTACTTTTGAAGGAAAAAAATATTAACATATTGTGATCATCGATAACAGATCAGATTTTCATTGGAGGTAAGCGATAATTTTCACGACCTTTAAAACTGGAAAGTACTGGTCCAACCCACGAACATTGGAGAATGATTAGCAGATGTAAAAAATGTCGTTATTTATGTAAAAGAAATACATGTAATTTGAAATTTTGATTTGTTTTTCAATCCAAAGTCCATAGTTATTTCATCAGAAAAAAAAAAAAATCTTCTTTCATGAGAAAATATGTAATAAAAAAAAATGATGAATGCAATATCATAAAGCAATTTGGTACAACAAACAAGACCTCAATAAATCAGAGGTTTCGTATATAATGAATGGCCTTAAACTTCGCTGAAAGTGTTTTGACGCATTTAAATGTGTGAGTCATGTCTATTATAAATAGATGATATACCACACTGCGTCAAGGTCCTGGAGTTGTCTAGGGCAACGTGACCTGGGTTTGTTTAATTCCTCGTATTTTTACCAAATATGGAGGGGAGCTGTGTAAGCATTATATCGGTAATTGATATATAGATAGCTTTAAAAAAATAATAGAGGGCCGCTCGAGTAGTATATGTTGGTGTTTTACTGTCTTTTAAATACAGGTATGTTATTTGAATACAGAAAATGCATTTATAGCCGAAGCAAGTTCACAAGCTTTACAGTTTTTTACCCCTGGTCATCAGGCTTCTATTATCCATCTATCGATCTCCCTGGAGCGTCTTTCACTCCGCTAATGGCAGCCCACGCTATGGTGCCACGGAATTATAACCTCCATCTCAGGTACCCAGTTACATAGTACACCCGTATGAAGAGAAATATTGCGGGGTAAAGTTTTTGCTCAAGGATATTAGCAATTTCCATGGCAGAACTCGAATCTGGGACCTCTCCATCCCGAAGCGTGTGTCCTACACTGGACCACTGCTCCCCCTAAAAATGTGTTAGATTCTGGGGAAGCTCCGTGCCCCTCAGACAACAATAAATTTATCCGTTTTCTTTTCGGGATGACAAATGCATTTAATGTCCAAAAAGGTATACGTTAAGGTATTACTTCTTTATTTTAAGGATTTCAACTAGCAAACAAATTTTTAAAAAAAATATTTGTGGTGAGTTATAAGATTTGCTAAATGATTAATTCACATTTGATTTATGGAAAATATCTTAAATGAAGACCACACGCATTTTATTTTTGTAAGCATGATATTTCAATGACAGGTTTAGCTACGATATATTGCAAACTTTCTGAAGATGTGATAACATGGTGTGAATTAGATATTATTTATTTACAGGTGCCTGTTATTTAACAGGAGTTTCACAGTTTACGCTGCATCGGATGAGTAAATGAGACTCAAAAATACGTGTATAAACCGGTTTCTTTATCTATCACTCTTATGACACTCGGAAATGTGTGCAC